>SMSQ01019566.1:857841-868555 GCA_019453375.1 Ctenoplectra terminalis | reverse complement strand
AAAAAAAAAAAAAAAAAAAAAAAAGAAAAAAGAAAAAGGAAAAGCGCAACGAAACTGAATTTCTCTGGGATTATTTATGACCTCGAGTTTATAGTCGTCCCGATGAAAAGTGCTTTCACAGAATTGTGGCAGCTTCTTCTCCTTGCATCGTAAGAGTACGACACAAGTTTCTTTCTTTTTTCATCGCTGGGAAAATATAACAAAATAGATTCGTTCCACAAAGAGACGATCTCCATCTGAAAGAGACAGGGGTCACCTTCGAATCTCTGTAGGCTTTGAGGAGATCTCGATATGTTTTATCTCGTTGTCTCCCTTTGGAGACCGAATGTGACTTTAATCTAATCCTTTCTCCCTCGAAACGATGCTATCGATACGAATCAAATTGATAATTTCGAACAGCTCCCCTCGCATAAGGATGTATCAGCGGACGACAAATGCTGTATTAAAGAGTTCTACCGAAAACAAACAGCGATACGGCTGCTGCTAATGTATATCCCATTTGTGTGCTCGAGATATGTTTGCTATTTGGATTCACGGGATCCATATCCGACAAGAATTAATGGACACAATATACGATGAATTGCTTGAAGTTAATCCTGCTTCGTCCCTTGAGTCTGTTTCGACTCAATTGTGTTTCACCTTTCATAAAAAGTTTCTTAATTTTGAAACAAATATACAGCTGTTATTATTTAACCCTTTGCATTACAAAGCAGCCATTTATTTTCTACAATTCGTGAATCACCCCTGACGCGACACTTCATTTGGTTAGTAAAACGATTCAGAGTTGGCTCAAAACAACCGAGGAATCTATTTATACTGCAAACCGTTAAGAATTAATATTTTCTGAAAATTATAAAAATCTTTTAAAGAATAAACCTCGAAGACCGGAAGACGAAATTCCTATTTTTCAATCGCGTCACGCTCGTTTTTCGTCAAAATTATTAGAATCGTATAATCGAACATTTAAATACCTCCTTTGGTTCTAAACTTGCGAAACATTTTACTTTTATTTTACCCTAGCTGAGGAAAACGCATAAAATAAAAATAAAAGTTCCATAAAAAGGAATAGAAGAAGGAAGAGAAAAATGGTTCTCAAAATGGCGGATTTATCGGGCGATAAAACACCCGTTGGAACTTCGATCGATTTAATTTGTCGGCGCGGCGAAACTTCCGCGTTCCGTTTCGATTCTCCGCGAAGGAGTTCGATCGCATCGAAACACCGGATCGAGAGCGTCGCGACGCTAACACGCGACGCGTTGGCGTTCCACAAAGCTCGTCACGGCCATGCGGCTCGATTAACCAGAATTCGAGACGGTCGCGCGACCTTTGCGTGAAACCGAAACTCCATTGAACAAAGCTTCCAACTTGCAGCGAGCCTTAACCTTTTGCCCTGTAGATTCCTGATTGGAAAGGTTTATGGGGCTTTCGGTTAACCTTGTATTTAAGGCCGAGACTTTGTCGGAAAGGTATTGTTCGTTGGACCGGGAATATGTTTGAATAATAGAAGATTAATTTCAACGCTGTAGTAGCGGCATAAAGGGATGTAAATGGTAATTTTAAAAAGGACTAGAAAAAAAATGAAAAAAAATTTCAGACTTGCAATAAAATTAGTTTTCGAGCTCTAATTTAAATAAAGCTTCAACGATTATTAGCGAAAAAATGTAGAAAGAAAGAAAAATGTTATAATAGTCGGTGAAAATTTGTCACGGTTCCAAAATTTTGCATCGAGATGAAAAAGGTTCCGCGATTAAAATAAATTAGGAGTAGCTGCTCCGAATGGAGGATCAAGTTCAAGAAGAATCGTTCGATTTTTGTTGGAACATGGCCAAGAGACTTAAAGTCCGATAAGCTAGACATAAAGTTCCTTGTATCGATAAGAATACTCGGAATCAATTTTTCTTTTCTTTTTATTTAGCTTAAAAAGTTCAGAGGTTAGATTAATTTGCAATGTGTACCAGCAGACGTTGAAATAAAATTTTACTGGAATTGCAATTTCTAGTTTTATTCAACCGTCAAAAAAAAAAAAAAAAAAAAGAAAAAAAAATGAAAATTAGAGACAGAGTACCCGTCGACTAAAATTTGGAACGAAGGCTTCGCAGTGGCACGGTTAATGCGATGCATTGTGCACGCGTCCGATTTATTTGATTATTCGAAGGCTTTGTTCGCCACGCGCCGCGTAAATTATTCGATTAATTTCTCACGGCCGGAAACGAAACTCTTTGGAGTTGTTTCCGTGAGCTTGACCGCTCGGAGAACGCAATAGTAACGCCGTTTCGACTTCCTCCGATTTCAAATATTTTACTACGCTACTTTGATCGTCGAATCCTGATGGGAATGTGAGTTTACGTTTTTTTTTCTTTTTTTAAACAGCCGATAATCGTGCGTTTACTTAATTTTACCGTTTCGACTAACTCCTGGAGTATTGATTTAGTCTCTCATTGGCGAACGGAAATGGATTCTCGTGCGATATTGCGCAACAGAAAATCGCATATGTAATCAAATATTTTCGCAAATAAATTCTCGAACTTTTTTATCTTCCTTTCTAAAAAATTCTAATCTCGTTTCTTGTTATATATTTCATCGTTTTTAATTTGTCAGTTCTCCGGTTGGTTAGCCAATGTTTCTTCCAACAGAACTAGTCCACGAGCTGTAAAGATTTAATCGACACATTCTCCGGCGAAATTGCCGGATCGAATCCTTCCTCGTTTTGTTTTCCGGCTGCCTGTTTCACCGCTTTAATGCTCTCGTAAAAACGTTATCGTCGCGAGATTAGCTCGACGCGGTAAATATTTCCGTTTGCGTTCTCGCGACAAATACTTCTACGCTTTAGCAAAGACTTTTTGAAAAATTGTAAGGAATAAAGGTGTAAACTAGCTTGGGTAACGTAGCGAAGGTTTTGCTTTTTTTTTGTTCTTTTTTTTAGGTTCTAAGCACGAAATAAGACGAGAAGGTTGAGGAGATCTCTTATTTTAATGAAGCAACCCTGGAGGCGCTTCTTCGGTTATCGTTTTATGATAATGGTGCTTTTATGCGTCGTTAAACTCATTTTAGAAGTATCTGTTATGATGTAGAATAAACTGCTGTATCTCTTTTTTTATGTACCGCTAACGCTATACGTACAGCGAGATCGCTCGAACAAAACTAGCCGTCTCTGGAATGTCTGCAACTCGCATAAGATATAAGGAAATTTAATAGTCTGCCATGAATTATAATTCATAAAGTGTGATTTATTTACCTTAACCCTATGCTTAAAGTTACTTAACGTTTCTATCTTAATCCATCTTAACTTATACCTTAACACTAGAATCTTAATATTAAACTATAAGGTTGAGAAAGAACTTTCGAAATTTCGAACGTATCAAACGTATCTTAAATCTAATGCGTAATTCTTAGCTCGGTATCGTATTCCAAAGCATACAGTTTGAAAAAAAAAACGATACCAATTACCAGGTCTCACCACGTGGAGGTGACTACGCAAGAGACCCACCCTACGGGCAACCTTTTGTCTCAAAAACATTTCATCTTACTTAAAGCAAAATCAGGAAAATGACTCTACTGACGCTTTATTAATATCGTGTCTCGCGAAAGGGAATTCGATTCGGTAAGACTCTAATACTCTACTTTCGCAACGCTAACATCATTATAAAGAATACTCTACAAGCTCTGGCTATCGATTGAAACGGGAGTCTAAGGAAACTATAAAAAACGCGAACAAGTAAAAGTCGCGACGCGCCCGAACACAAGATAACTCCATGCTTTTGCACTCTCTACAAGCGACTCGCACCCAACACGAGTCAAAACCGCTACGACACGGCTTACACGAGTCGACGAAGCATTCGCTCGACCGATGGTGTTCGCGGAGGGCAGCTGAAGGGCCGAGCAGGCCTAGTAGTAGGACGCATAAGCCCCAGCGGCAAGGGGTAGGAGCCAATGGACCGCCCCATGCCGACTAACAGCAGGCACGTCCAATGTACAGGGCCATACACGAATCGAGTACTTTCGTACCAATCGACAAGCGTAGCTGACCCTCGAGCTGACCGAGAATCACATCGGCAGAAGCGATGATCCATCGAGCTCAAGGCGCATCGATAGTCGGTCGAGACTCGGGTGGGTTTGAAATCGACTCGAGAGAGTGTCTTATCGAAGCATGGAGTCATCGAGCGCGAAAATAAGCGAACGGGGTAAAGAGGAGAAAATTGATTTAATTGCTTTAAATAAGGTAGCACGTTTTTGTACAAAAGGCGCTCACAGTTGAAGTAACACGAGTAGCTATCTTAAAGCTGTCTTAAAACTAGTTAAAACTAAGCGTAGCATCCCTCGTTGTCCAGCGGTGATCCCACGTTGTCCATCGGTGATCCAACGGTGGAAGTAACTGTGTGATGTATACCTTAAAGATTAGACGTTAAAAGCTACAATTGTAATGTAAATATTTAAAATTCCAATTTGATTTCAATGAGAAAAGAAATTTGAGAGTTTGAAGGAACACGTAACGAAGAAACTCGAAGAGAAAGAAATGCCAAAAAGAACGGGAGCGAAGGAGAACGAGAACCAAGGAGAAAAAGATCCGAATAGAACCAAACGGGAAAAGAAAGAGAGCGAAAATCGAATACAAATTAAAGGACAAAACCGATATATCCTTATTTGTACAACGTTGAAAGTTAGACGAAATAAATAAACAGTTGAATCGTTGTACGAATATTCNAAGTCGCGACGCGCCCGAACACAAGATAACTCCATGCTTTTGCACTCTCTACAAGCGACTCGCACCCAACACGAGTCAAAACCGCTACGACACGGCTTACACGAGTCGACGAAGCATTCGCTCGACCGATGGTGTTCGCGGAGGGCAGCTGAAGGGCCGAGCAGGCCTAGTAGTAGGACGCATAAGCCCCAGCGGCAAGGGGTAGGAGCCAATGGACCGCCCCATGCCGACTAACAGCAGGCACGTCCAATGTACAGGGCCATACACGAATCGAGTACTTTCGTACCAATCGACAAGCGTAGCTGACCCTCGAGCTGACCGAGAATCACATCGGCAGAAGCGGTGATCCATCGAGCTCAAGGCGCNGGCCATACACGAATCGAGTACTTTCGTACCAATCGACAAGCGTAGCTGACCCTCGAGCTGACCGAGAATCACATCGGCAGAAGCGATGATCCATCGAGCTCAAGGCGCATCGATAGTCGGTCGAGACTCGGGTGGGTTTGAAATCGACTCGAGAGAGTGTCTTATCGAAGCATGGAGTCATCGAGCGCGAAAATAAGCGAACGGGGTAAAGAGGAGAAAATTGATTTAATTGCTTTAAATAAGGTAGCACGTTTTTGTACAAAAGGCGCTCACAGTTGAAGTAACACGAGTAGCTATCTTAAAGCTGTCTTAAAACTAGTTAAAACTAAGCGTAGCATCCCTCGTTGTCCAGCGGTGATCCCACGTTGTCCATCGGTGATCCAACGGTGGAAGTAACTGTGTGATGTATACCTTAAAGATTAGACGTTAAAAGCTACAATTGTAATGTAAATATTTAAGATTCCAATTTGATTTCAATGAGAAAAGAAATTTGAGAGTTTGAAGGAACACGTAACGAAGAAACTCGAAGAGAAAGAAATGCCAAAAAGAACGGGAGCGAAGGAGAACGAGAACCAAGGAGAAAAAGATCCGAATAGAACCAAACGGGAAAAGAAAGAGAGCGAAAATCGAATACAAATTAAAGGACAAAACCGATATATCCTTATTTGTACAACATTGAAAGTTAGACGAAATAAATAAACAGTTGAATCGTTGTACGAATATTCAATATCCATCGATGAGAACAGAATGATTAACAGTTATGTAAAAAAAGGTAACTGATCGCTATCAACCGTCGCAACGAACTTTGAGAATCGCAGTGATAAAATTTCCGATCTTTCCCTGACGAGAGCAAAACCAAAACTGATATCTCCGGGATGCTCGACGCTCCTTTATATAGATATCCCTCGTCATCTTTCAAAGGACACGCGAAAATCGTTGAACGCAACAATCTAACCATGGGAACATTTGTGATTTATTTGGAAAATTGAAGAGTATTAACTAATTTTTTCTCGTATCATACTCTGTATAAGCTACATTTTTTGGTATTTTTAAAGGTCAATCTCATCCATGACGGGTAGACGCTCTAACCCGAACATGAGAGTGAGATCGTCCATTTGCAATGTCAGTATCTTTTTAATAAAGAACGAAATAAATATTTCAATATATCGCGAAGTATGATCTATATACGTATACACTTAACAAGAGGAAAATAATTAAAGCGTGTTCTTGGTTTCCAGCTTTTCTAAATAAAAATTTATATTTGTAACAGTCTTTTCGTTTATTTTTGTTTCAGCCGATATTTTCGACGAGGTTGGCGAACAGATAAAATCGTTTCCCGGTTTGCGCGCAAAGTGCGTCGGCGGCGGTAGAATCGAGCATGACCCTGACCAGAAAATCATCAAAGTCTACGGATACTCTCAGGTGAATTGGAATTAGCGCGTCTTAACGAACATCCTCGGTTTCCTCGATCGCATAGATTAATCTCCTGATTCATTTACACACTCCCATCGCGATGTGGCAATGTGCCAGACACCTCACCACGGTTCCATCTTCGAGGCAATCCGGTTCATTCGTCGTTTAAACCTTCTCGTGAATTTCGCATCAAAATTGTGTGTACACCGTGGTCGTCTAATTTTGCGCGCGTTGTTTAATTTTAATTAAGTTTGAATTTTTAAGCGGAATCGTTAGCAGTAATGCGTACAGATTTTTGTTGTATCAGAGAGTTTTGATAAAGAAAAAAAAGAAAAAAAAGAAAAAAAAGAAACAGATAAAAAAAAGTAGCAATGCGAAATATATTATTTGAGGTACAAACTTTCCATTAACTCAAGCTTATAGGAGATAAATTATAGGGGATAAAAATTAGATGAAAATTAAAACCAAGACCGCGGCGGATAAAATTGAATTTCGCCTGAAATTGTGTTTGTAGGGCAAACTTTGTACACCGAAGGGTTCTCTGTTTTAAACAGCTGGCATGTTCAACCGATCATTCTATTTTCACGGTTGATACAAAGCAAAGATTCGGCAAGCTCGACAAGATTTGCACGAAACCATTCTTATCGCGACGAAATCAACGATGAAGAGTTCGGTAAAGAGATAGAAAAAGAGACTAGTGTAACGTTTGATCAATCGAACAGGGGTTTGGTAAATTTGAAAAAAAATGGCCTCCTCGAATCCAAACATACCTCCAAGGGAAACAGTTTTAGCATTGCCCGGGGGTATCGCGTCTCTTTTTTATTTCTACTCCCGAATAAAAGTCGGGAATAATTTAAAAGCCAATTTGTCTGCAGCAACCCTGTGTTTTACGGATTAAAGCGTTGGATAGAATCCATAAACCGAAAAAATTTGTGGTTTACGGTGTTTCTGATATAAAGAAACGCTTCATCGCGGTATCTGGTTTATTTTTAGGGCTTTGGAAAGGCGGATCACGAGGTATCCGTTGATCTGTTAAAAAAGATATACACCGATTACGATTTGACCTGGTCCGACGAGGGATACTAAGGAAGAAAATAAGGAAGAAAATAAGGAAGAACGTTTCTTCGTATACCGCGCAACAAGATATATATTTAAACATGTTGAATAAGTAATTTAATTGAATAATAAATAATTTTTAAGAATCTCATCGTTGTTGCTATGATTTTATAAATTTCCAATCACGACCAACAGGAATTCTGGGCTAATCCGTTCTAAAGAGTTCAAAACGTTTCATAACATTTCGGATTATCGTTGTAACTGTTAATTTAGATTAATAATTCACTGGTATAACTACCGACAATATTGATTTATCGATGCAGCAAATTCTGCTCGACAGTTAAATTACTTTAATGGAATTGATCTCATTGGACGTATGTTCTCTCGCAATTAATTAGGGTGGAACAAGGTGAAACGTTTCGTAGATACATTTGAACGTTATCCGTTGAAACAAAGAACGAATTAAACTTTGCATTAATTTTATTTCTGATATTAATTTACACACAAATCGGTACAGACGGATCTTTCGCGTAGTCACCTCTACACGGCCTCTACAAGAGCTGGTAATTGGTATCTTTTTTTTTGTTTAAGCGTATTCTTTGGATATACAATTAGCTAAGAACCACGGATAGATTTAATACCGAATAATAGCTAAGAACTACGCATTATAAAATTAAAATACATTTGATACATTTGAAATGTTAAAAGTTCTTTTCGAATCTTTGAACTTAATATTAAAATTCTAGTATCGATGCATAAGTTAAGATAAAATATAAGTTCTGCGTTCATTTTTAGGCACAGAGTTAAGGTAAAATATATTTAGGGTAACGCGTGAAATACTGTATCAATTTGATTAATGCAGATTATTAAGAAATAAAAATACACGGATTTACACGATTGTCACTTCTTCTTACCAACGCTTCTTTGGTATGAAGATATTTGATCGCGTAGCTGTTGTTTCTCAGTAGAGGACGCTAAAATCACAGATCATATACAGGACAGACCTAACATCCAATGGAACTTGGTGCCTCGTGTTCTGAAATATCGACCGTGTAAAAAATCAAACGTTTACCACTGATGCTGTAATCTTATTCTATGCTGAGTCGGTAAGGTCGAGAATGACACTAAAATAGTAAAGCGGGCACGCGTTCCTCTGGACAAAAAAAAGCATCGTCTGTGCTCTACTTCATTCCATTCTTAACCGATAATGTCGCATGCGATAAAAAGAACGAAACTATATCTCGCTCGATAAAGCAATCTACATCTTTCCTTTCAACGATACCATAGGTCGCTGTTTTATTCTTTTTTCTTGTTATCGACAAAATTCTTTGCACGCTTGGCGCATTTTCGGTAGATGGCTGCATCTACAAAAATCCTAACCAGCGCGTGTGATTTGAATCGATCTATCTTTTTCAAAGGACAGTTACAGAGATGCAAAGATTAAAAAAAAAAATGTTCTTCAAACGCAGCCTTGTTCTCGCGACAAAATTATTCACGCTCATCGCGAATATATTTGTTCGTGGCACGATTTTCTTTTTTCCAGTGCACGGCACACTTTAAGACGATGCCACGAAACAATTGCAACGTTTCACTTGGTAACGAGACCCGTTAGTCGCAATAATTTGGACATGTCGGACGCCCGATGAAGGCGTTACAAAAATTTCCAGTAATACACCAACAAGAATAACAATGTTTTCCCGGGCCGCTAAGTCCATCGTGAAAACCATCGGCCAGCGGAAATACCACGCTGGCGAAGAAAACATCAAGGTGTCTTAATTGCTTGAGAAAAATAGAAAAAGAAAAAATAATAATAATAAGCTTTTGCTGGCACGATACATCGTTGGATGACAGTTATCTTTGCTTTAATTTTTTAACGACACCATTCATCGTCAAAAGATAACGAATATTTTTTTATCACGGTTTCTATCACGGATGCAGCTGGCGATGATCGGAGGCGCAGGGGAAATAGGACGATCTCTCTCACAGATGCTGAAACAGAGCTCGAAGCTTGACGTACTCGCGCTGTACGACGTGGCAGCGTTGAACAAAAGATTCTCAACACCGATTAAAGTAAAATATTTAAGCGACGGTGAACCGATAAATACCACGGTAAGATTCCTGTCTCCTATTCCGGTCGCTTCGAAATTTGGTAAACCTGCAAAAATTACTCGATAATTTTTCTTGCAAATTGAAACAGAATTCGCGGATGTTGACGATGTTGGAGAAATCGAGATCGAGCAAGAGGGACCACCAGAAGGAAGGTTTGCAAGATTCGTGCTTCTCAAATCGTGCATCGAACGTGAACCAAGTAATTGCAAACTTTACTTCGAACAATTTGCTCGATGACTGTGAAATATCAAATATTTGTGCCTCGCACAGAATGAAACGGAAAAACTCGTCGAGAGTCTGCGTCGTTTACCAATTGCCGAGGACTGTGCCACGAATCATCAGACAAAATTCAAGATGGAGTCACAGGTAAGAATCTCGAATCGTTAAACAGCCGTCCTTAACGAACAGTTCAGTAACCGAAGTTTGTTACACTCGATCGAAAGTTGTACGCTTTGGTTTGATTTGACGCGAAAATTAAAAGAAATTTGTCGAGATTGAAATTCGATGGCGCGTCTCGTCGATTAGTTACCGCGTCGATGCCGATTACAGGATGAGGAGGAGGATAGGGATGAGAAGCTGACGAGGCGGCGCTAAGGTATTTCGGCGCGTTAACAGAGTTTCGTACGATTTGCAAATTCAAAAGAGAAAACAAAAAAAAAAAAAAAAAAAAAAGAAAAGGAAAGAAAAGAAAGCGATCGTTTCGTTATTTTCTTATCCGATTTAATTAACCTCGCAAAGGTTTAACTTGAGAAAAGAAGATAATTTTTCCACGATCAAAGATGAAGCACGTTCACTCGTGCAGCAACGTTAGCTGGAATAGGTGTAATTCGCGAGAGAAGGGAAAAAGAAAGCATCGGTGGATTGCTTTTGCCTCGAATCCGTTTGCTCGTATTCGCGGCATTCCTATCACGTCCGTGCGTCGCGCGCCTCTTTTTGCAATATCCCTTTCCCCGAGAAAATGTACGACGAGAGACGATGGACGGGCTTTTTGATCGCGTTAAACCTGCCAAATAAACGTCCAACCATTTGTCATGGCACAACGACGAACTTGTGTAATCGCTCCTTCTT
>SMSQ01019566.1:806530-857761 GCA_019453375.1 Ctenoplectra terminalis | reverse complement strand
AAAAAAAAAAAAAAAAAAAAAAAAAAAAAGAAAAGGAAAGAAAAGAAAGCGATCGTTTCGTTATTTTCTTATCCGATTTAATTAACCTCGCAAAGGTTTAACTTGAGAAAAGAAGATAATTTTTCCACGATCAAAGATGAAGCACGTTCACTCGTGCAGCAACGTTAGCTGGAATAGGTGTAATTCGCGAGAGAAGGGAAAAAGAAAGCATCGGTGGATTGCTTTTGCCTCGAATCCGTTTGCTCGTATTCGCGGCATTCCTATCACGTCCGTGCGTCGCGCGCCTCTTTTTGCAATATCCCTTTCCCCGAGAAAATGTACGACGAGAGACGATGGACGGGCTTTTTGATCGCGTTAAACCTGCCAAATAAACGTCCAACCATTTGTCATGGCACAACGACGAACTTGTGTAATCGCTCCTTCTTCAACCCTTTCGCTATTAAAAATTGTTACGAAAAATCATTATTCACCATCGCGAAACAATTTTTTTTCTCTTTTCTTGGCGAAAGGGTTAATTATCATCTTCTGTCCCCTCCTCTGTCCCGAGGGATCGTTACAAAGAAAAATCGAAAATTATTTGAAAAAGTCAACGACCTTGAAATCGTCTCTTCGTCTGTTCTCAGGGGGAGAACGCGTATGCTAGGGAGCTACAAGGTCCTCGAGTTCTCGCAGAAATGGGGCCCGCCACGTTCCGGCACGGTGGTTGCATCGTTTCCGAGATCTGTAAACAGTTTCCCGATTTTGCGACTTATCTCGGCAAGAATCGTTCCAATAGTGTCAATATTTCATCAACGCGTCGACGGTACTCGAACGTCGCGTTGCTCTCAAACAGTGGAAACGAGCTGCTCTCTAACGAGTCAGAGAGACCCGTTCTTGATTTCATCGCGTATCCCGAGAAAACTTCCTCGAAAAACGTGGCTAAAATTTCTGTTACCGCGAGAAATAATTCCGTGATGGAAAAAATCGGTGAGAAGAGTCGTTCTGAGAATAAGAATATCGAGAAACCGAATATGGTCTCGTCGGAGGAAATCGCGGAGAAGAAAGTGTTAAAAATGACCGAAAACCGATCCACGACGACGCAGAAGAGCGACAGAAGGAAGATTCGACCGAGAAAATGCAGCGAGCCGAAAACTGTGGAAGAAGCGATTATTAAAGATAACAAAGGATCGAGTAGTTCAGGAAAATCAAAGAACTGGACAATTCCTGCCGCTCTGTCGGACAAGAAGCCTAAAATGTTGTACGGTCTGATTCGTCAGAGACGAAGGCCTCTCACGAATTTCTTCTCTAGATTCTTCGACGTTCGGGGCAACGATATAGCCGAAGACTGCTACGGCAACAAATACAGAAGCTGGAGAATCGATAAGCTTAATTGTATTCATAATCAAAAAGTATTCAAAGAACCGAATAATCGGGATGGATGTTATACGAGGACCGATCGAGAGAACAAACTGAATGCTTCGACTTCCATGAGCGATTTACCTCCCGAATCCTTCAAAGAAGCGGAAGACTCGGTGGTCGCTGATGACTCAAGATCCGACGAACGAGTAGCGCGAACGATTTCTGTGGAACGATCGAGAACAAATACCGGGATCATCGAAGAAATGGTACCGACGTCGAGCAACGACGAATCGGAAAACGATACGATCAGCGAAGCAAACGAGTCGCGGACGACGATACAGAGAATGTCATCGAAGATCGCTTTGTTTCTGGAGAACTTTAGGCTCAACAGACAGAGATCACGATCGATGTCGAGCCTAACCTCGTACAACCTCGAATCCTTGTTCGTGGATCGCGAAGCGACTCCGATCTTAGACGGCAACATCCTGAATCCCGTTTTATTTTCGTCCAGCGATAACGATTCCAAGTTCACGATAAAAGGCAAGCTGAAAAAGATTTGCGGGAAGACGAAGAAGAAGAGCAAAGACGACGACATTTGCAAGAAGAGGAAATCCTCTTGCAAAACGAAGCAAGCCGAGTGCAAGAAGACCGAGGCACCAAAGAGCTGCGGTCAGAAGAAGCAGTCCTCGTGCAAGAAACGAGACAACGGGAAGAATAAAAAATCGAGATCCACCTGCGGAAACGGTGACGGGGATTCTTGCAAATCGTTCAGACAGGAGAAACACCAGGGAGCACTGTGCAAGAGAAGCCAAGAAGACAATGAGTGCGGTCAGACAGATTCGTGTAAGAAGTTCAGGAAGGAAGATATTTACGGAAAATTGTGCAAGGGCGAGGAAGATCCGTGCAAGCAGTTACGAAAGCCTGAGATTCATGGAAAAGTGTGCACGGAATTCAGAGACGAACAGGGTAAACACGATCCCTGCGACAAATATTGGAACGATGAGATACGTGGGGCACGGTGCAAAAAAGAGAAGCAACAGAAAAAGAAGAAGCCTGATGCGTGTAGCCAGAAGAAGGACAAGAGTTGCGACAAGAAGAAGAAAGAGAAGTCGAGTTGTTCGAAGAAGAGCGAGAAAATTGACAAGTGTGAAAACAGTGGGAAGGGTGAGAAGAGCGAGAGCAGCGAGAAGGCTAAATGTCCGCCGGTGGTTCGGGCGCCAGGATGTTCGAAGGACGACGGAAAATCAAGCGGAAGAGGAGGAGGCGGTGGCTCTTCTTGTCGGAAATATTCTACTCTTGTTTCGAGAATTCGTGCAAACGATGATTTCGATCATAGAGATGTTGTAAAAGATGTTCCGATTCAATCTCGGTTTAATTATCGGGAAAAAACGAGCATGATCGGTGGTTTCGAATCGAGTACCTTTGATGATTCCAATCTATTTTATGGCGAAAATTCTCGAAATAATTGAGTATCGTTTTTCTGCAAACAATTTCGCGTTCACGTGTCTTGACATCTCGAGAGGAGAGAATGAAAATTTTGTAATGTTTGTAACTCGTGTGAAAAGTGTAGCGTCAATAAACATCTTTTACTAAAATTACAACGAAATTCAATCGTCTGCTTTATCGGCGTGTAACTTTTTAAAATATCCAATTGAAAAGAGAAACGCCAAAAAAACCATCTGTGTCTTTTGATTTTAATTGCAGCTGCAGGCTACGTCAGGCACCCTGACCAGACACCAACAGTACGGTAACGTCGTCGAAGTAAGTTTCGTTGAAAGAAAAAAAAAATAATTGTCGCCTAGACTATAGTTTTTCGCCTCTCTGATCGGTCGCGAATACTCGATGACGATGTATTAGTAGCGCGCGATAACCGAGACTCGTCGCTATGGCTCCACCTCCCTTCTGCCTCTTCCTCATCACCAAATTTAATTGTGAAAAATAAAAAAAAAATATATTCCCCTCCCCCCAAAAAAAAGAAAAATCAATCGAAAATGTCGGATCATCCTCTCTCCCCGCAGAGGACGAGCACAGGTCCGCTCGAAACGAAGGGATCGATCGCGCGAGCCTCGGACCGAAGGAACAGGGGCCCTTTGTCGATCATCTCCGACCCGAAGAGATTCACGATCGCGTCGGCGATCGATCGTGACGCTTCACGGATCTCCAGCCACGCCACGAACGATCAAACTTGCCGCGAGCTCGCGAACTCGAATCGCGAGATTGCGCTTTTCGAAGGCGACCGAGTTCGCAACGACGACTATTTTCCCCAAGGCGATGACTACGAGGACGAGATCGGTTTAGATTACGGCCAATTAGAGAGAGTGTATCCCAACAGAAGACCGTCCAGAGACGAAGATATGGATCTTCAATCGAGGAGGCGTTCGCGCGATGTGGCACCGTTTAAGCATCGGTTCGAATCGTTATCGTTGGAGAACGTTTTGGCCAGTTGCGGTGAAAAACGATGAAGAAAAGAAACCAATTAATTTGATAAATTAATCGTTCGAGAATCGTCGCACGTTTCCTGTGTATTTTACTTTTTTCGTGTACCATTCCTGGAAGATCGTGAAAAAATCGTTTCGTCGCGGATTTTGCCTTGCGATCGTGATCGCCGACTCCTTCGAAAAATAATCGTGCTCCACTATTTTTCGTCCTTATTAAATTCGATCATCGATTCACGTGTCGGTGAAGGAGGGAGGTGGGCCAGAGGCAAGGCGTTGCCTGGACAATCGGAAGAGAAAAGAGAGACCTAAGAGATTTAAAGCAGCGCGATCTGATGTATCCAGGGTGTAGGGAGAAGGAGAGAGCTACGACTGGGCGAACCGGATTGCGGCGAGGATCCGCCCGATTGGCCGGTTAAGAGCCCTTGTCATCCGCCAAAGGGCCCCTGTACGCCCATGGGTCCACCGGGCTATCCCGCGAAACCGAAGCCGGAGAAGAAGCCGTTTTGCGTAAAGTGTCCACCCAAGAAACCGTGCAAAACGAAAAAATGTTAGGTCTCGGGTGTGTCGGGTGCGTTGCGCACCGAGAGACAGAGGGTACGTGGAGATAGCGGCGGACGCAGTGGGCTAACGATCCTCTATCGATCAAAATCTCTGTTGTCTGCGTCGTAGGCCAAGCACGATCCGAACACGACGTCCCTGGGACCTCTTTTCAAATTTTCCACCGCGACGATTGGTAGTTTTCGAGCTAGAAGCCAGTACTGTTTGGGATCCTCCTTTCTCAGCGGGGGGAATTGGGCGTTTTCTTCGAGGACGCCTAACACGGGACTCGTGTGCGCGAGGAACTTTGGCACTGCGCCTATCATGACGAAGGACCCCGGTAAAAACGTTCGTCTCTCGAAAGTGTTGACGAGATACTTGTGGCAAGAGCAAGCAAGGTTCTTTCGAAACGACTCGATCCTGATGGGCAAAGCGGACAGAAAAAAACCACCCCGTTCACCACCGCCATCGGACGTCTCTTCCGATTGCGACAAACATCGGAATGAACAGAGACCGCCTTGCAGACAACCGTATCAACGACAGAAGCCTTGCCTGCCACCGGAGAAATGTATTCCTCCTGCTCCACCTTGTTGCCGTCGACGTCCTTTGAACCCCAAGTGTGCGGATCAACCTCGAGCTCCGTGCCCGCCCCCCTGTCCTATGCCCTGCCACAAACCGGAAAAAACGAAACCACCGCCACCGAAAATATGCTATCGAAAGTGTCCTCCGCCACCGAAACTGCCCAGACTCCCGAGATGTCCCAAGATTCCTGCCCCACCGACGCCTCCACTGCCACCGAAGGTACCCAGGCGGCCCAGGTGTCCGCCACCTTGCCCACCGCCACCTCCGCCGCCTCCGCCCAAGTGTCCAAGAGCTCCGAAGTGTCCCGAATGTCCACCGCAGAGGGAATGCCCACCACCACCGCCCTGCGAACCCTGTCCGTGTCCGCTGCCGTGTCCTCCGCCGTGCTGTCCACCACCGCCGCCATGTCCATCCTGTCCACCACCGATTCCATGCCCCAAACCGCTTCCTTGCCCGCCTCCGCCTCCACCCAGGGTCTGTCCACCCTGTCCGCCCTGTCCAGAGTGTCCAAGACCTCCGCCTTGTCCACCTCCGCCACCCTGCTGCCCCTGTCCCTGTCCGAAACCACCTCCACCTTGTCCGTGCCCCAAACCCTGTCCGCCTCCTCGGCAAGTCGCCGAGCAACCTTGCTGTCCCAAAGACGTTCCATCTTGCCCCAAGAATTCCGGAAGAAAGATAAAGAAGAGGAAGATGTCTACGTATCACGCGCCTTCAAAGTTCCTTCCTCGGAAAATTCGTTCCAGAGGGCTGCATCTTTACTCGGTGCTACTAGGAAAGTCCTCCAAGTCTGACGGAAAGTCTTCCAGCTGCAAGTCGATGGACGACATCTGTCAGGACAAGAGGGGCTCCTGCGTGAAGAGTTGCGACAGGAAGAGCGAGTGTAACAAGAAGAAGAACGCGTGCAGCGAGACAAAGCCAAGGAAGAAGGAGAAAAAGAAGAAGAAGAAGAAGAAGAGGGCGAAAAAGGACGAGTGCGTGGACACGTGCATTCCAAAGGGAAAATGCGATCAACCCGAGATCTGTAAACCACCAAAGATGGAGTACACGTCGGTCAAGTGTCCTCCTCCGAAGTTCGTCTCACCTAAGCCCTGTCCCGAGATACCCGACCAGGAAACCGACTCGAGCCCCTGCCTGGAAGTTCGACCTTCGAGTAAATCGAAGAAAGAAATTTGTATGCCGCCACCTCTGCCGAAACCACCGACGGAACCGGTAATTCTTTGTCCCTGTCCACCTCCGCCCAAGATGCACCCTGGACCTTGCCCCTGTTACGACATAAAGATGGAGCAACCGTCCAAGTCTACTTTACCACCTTGTCCACCGAAGGAGCCGTACATCTGTCCGAGAGAGGCGCACTACTGTCCGCCGGAGAGTTTGGTGTGCAAGATGTCGAAAGCTTGCGACCCTCAGAAGAAGAAGAAGAAAAAGAAAAAGAAGTGATCGATGTTGCAGAGGTAAATTTCGAACCAACAATTTGATGCCTATATTTTTTAAGGTCTTGGTGTTACACCGACACCTTTTTTTATGTTATATTTTCCTTCAAATTTCTAGAGGATGGAAAACGAGAATCGCACAAAATGGACGCCCGCAGAACGGATCCCAGTTTCTTACGAGGTCTGTCAGACAATAATGTTCGGTCTCCCGGATCGATGGTCGTCGACGATATTTCCGGTCGCCTCGTTCACCAGCTCTCGGTCGGAGGATCGGTCGAGCGCCAATCGAAATTACCCGACACCCAATCTAGCCTTTGACCGCTCCAACGATCCGAAGAACGGGACGCAAAGGGCGAACGAGCCGACTTGGTCGTGTGCGTTCTTTGTCGCGTGTCTGACGTCGCGCTTTCGTCTTAAATTCGTTCGTGATTCCGTCGAGTCTTGTCACGTACGGTCCCGACATTCGCGATGAAGGTGAAAAGCCGTCGCAGAACGTGGCAGACGTCTTGGAAATCCTTCGTTCGCCCTTAATCTCGCTCTGATCGAGCGTCGAAACTTTTATTCTCGGTTCGGACAAACGAACGAGCTTCGTCGGCCAAGCGACACTCGACGTACACTCGATTAATTATTTTCTAAAAGAAGTCCAAGTCTAAATTCGAATAGACCTCGCGACGGAGAGCTGTCGATCGTTTTCTGCGTGAGATTCGAAAAGAGAACGCGACGCTAGAAGATAGAAGACGGGCTCGGGAAAACGTAGCAACAGAAACTGTAATATTCGTCCCTGTGACTTGATCAGAATTCCACGTACCTCAATCGCAAGGTGAAAGTTCCGACGAAACAGAGAAAAATTGTTAGTACATATTCGAAATGTGAATAAATCCAGTTGTAGCAAAAGATTGTTATCGTTGGTATCGTTTATAATTCAAGTGCATTTGTACCGATTCGACGAACGTTTTCAGAAAATACCTTTTCAACAGAGGGAAAACAAAAATTGGAAAGATTCTTGGATAGATGAGCGGCGAAAAGTAAAATCGTGATCTCGAAGCGTCGAGTCGGTGTTCTTTCTGCCACGCGCGCTATCCGGAAACCATAAATTCCTGGTCGATTCAACGAATTTGCGAGTGTCCGATCGCATGGGCTCGTCTGAGCAATAGAGCACGCGGGAGGAGAAATTGCTATCAAAAGCGGTTCGTTACAATAATATCGACATTTATATACGAGCCGGCTCCGGCTGGAGGAAACGATGGGAGAAGGGGGGTGAAAGCGACGCAGAGAAGGGGGAAGGATACCACCGGGGTTCTTATCATTTTATTATTGGGGTGAGCAGCCCTCCGTTCCAAGAACGACGCTTTACTTTTACCTTCCATTGTCTGTCCCCTCTCGTAAAGGCTTAAGGGCCGTTTCCAAACGCTCGATTCGATTATCATCCACGGATTTTTCTCTTTCTCGTCCATCCGAGACGCTTCGTTACTTTCTTAGCTCGTTCGCGGAAACGTCTAAACGACGACCCGTCTCGTTACTCGTTCGCTGTTTCAACTCCGAACGAATCGTGTTTGAAAAACTTATTTGATAATCGTTCAGCGTACCAAAAACATTTTTCTTCTCGTGACGTTCGACTTTCAAAGTATCGTAAAAATTGTTGTTGCATAAACAACGTTAAAAGAGATCAACGAAACAGTCGCCGACAAGACTCTTTTAAACATCCCCCAATTGGATCCACTCGATTGCACGCGATCTCTTCGCGCGAGGGATGCTTTTGCCAGAGTCTGTACCGCGGGAGATATCGCGAGCATTATCACGGACGTTCATCGTGATTGGTCGGATTCGAGGATATCCTCTCTTTTTCCTCCCTTTCGTTCGACCAATAAGTGACGTTTCTATTGGAGAAAGGGTCCGAAGGAAGGGGGAGAGGACAGGGGAGAGAAGGGGAGCAGGAGTAGATGGAGGAGGAGGAGGAGGAGGAGGAGGAGGAGGTGAGGAGGAGGTGGTGGAGGCAGCGTAGAAGGATGCAGAGGGTGTTCGGGTTCGGGGGTGGCTGTAGGGGTGGAAGCTGCGAGGGCAGAAAACTCTCCGCGTAGAAGAGAGTTGAACGGGTCGAGGCTGCGGATGGAAACGAGCAGGATGGATAAACTTCGAAGCGACTGTCCCCGAGGCTGATGCATAATTCAGGAATCGTCACCGGCGAGGATATTGCCAATTTGGCGTCGATGAAAATACGATCGGATTTGTCGGCTACCCCAGAATGGCTCGTCCGACGTACATCCAGTGAATTTAACACCTTCGCCCAACGTGCCGCCAGCGTACCGTGCGAAATTGCATCGGAGCCAATCGCCGGATCGCTCTAATATCCTCCTTGCTTTCACGCCGTTCTCTCCGGTTAATGGCTTCCCGTAAGGGCGCTTATTCGAACCCCGACGTACACTCTTCTTCGAGATTGTGATTCGTGCTACGGTGGAACTTTGATAGTTGCGTCGTTCTTCGTTTTCTTTGTTCGTAACTTAACGATCGTCCCTACCATGTGTCGACCGAGTAAGAATTTTCGAAGCAACGTTTAGAACATAAGCAAGAACTTTGGTACGTTAGAAAAAAAAATTACGACAAACGTGAAATCCTTTCATCGATTTCAAACAAACCCCTTCACGCGTATTATACGTAATTCCTTTTTCGCCCCTTAACACGGATTTCCATTTTCGAGAAGCGCTTCCTTCCATCGTATCTGATGCTGATCGATGGAAGATTATCGGTTTTTCATGGTTTCATCGCCAAGATTTTTCGAGGGTGTGTCGCGCGGCCGGCACACCACACAAGGAGGGGGATGATCGCTGAACGTTCTTCGATTTTCCACGGACGCAGGGATGCCCGGCTGCCATGAAATATTTATGGCGAGAGCGTTGGGGTACAGACACGATGAAAAGAATACATTCGCTGCCGATTCAATTTGTCAACGTGCCGTTAATTACGTTATTATACGATCCTCTTAGATTCTGGAAGCGCTCGTGTCATCAATAACTCATAAATACTTGTCGCGTATCGTGGTAACGAATTTTCGCGAGGAAGAATCTTTACGAGGATTATCCAACGATTATGCTTTTTCTACGAAAAAAATTGGGTAAAAAAAAAAAAAAAGATAGAATGTTCCAGTTGTATGAAACACGCTTAAATGTTTCGACAATTGGAAAAGCAATCAGTTGGTATTACAGAAATTCACGACTTTAAGATCTATATCTGTTTTACCGACAGAATTCCAAATATAGCCACGTTTTAAAATTATTTTTATCACAGTCGTGACGCGAATAAATAAAAATCCACAATCTGAATCTGTTTAATCTTCTTACAAATAAGATTCTACGGTATAGATCGGTTGATAAAACAGTGAATATGCATCGCATAGATCGAGTTCTCCCTTACGCACCGTCGATCGCGATCGATCCCTAGTCGCTCTGAATCGATAGAACCGACCGATCAAAAGAGACGATGTACTGGAAAAAGCTTGATCGCAAATTTATTCGTCGGACAGAGTGAGGGCTCGGTGATTTGGCCAGCGGGTATGAGAAGGCGGGAAGAGTCCGAGATTTATGGCACCGGATGCGCGAATACGGTGGAACTTCCTTGTATCCGGTTTGGCGAAAACTTTTCTCCGCGTACGCCTGTCCTGTGCTTCCTCTTTTCTCCTCCCCTCCCAAACACACCCAGGGAACGCGTTTCTTTTACCACCCTCGTTCGAATTTCTATCGGGATCAGCAAAAACCTCGATAACGAGTAAACGTTATGGTTGCTGTTACTGCGATGGAGACGTTGGTATTTTATTAAAGGAGAATTACCATGGATTTTTACTCTAGCACTTTGATCGTTATTCTTATTCTTAATTTTTGTACGTTTAAAAAATAAACGTTTAAAGTTGTCGCGATATATATAAGAAAGATATCGGAAACAAAGATCAAACGTTGAAACTTTTTCCCTTCCTTATTCTTGCGACCCCGAGGAAAGAGGCAATGACTTTTAAAACGCAATTTAAAACGGCGTTGCTTGTCGCTTTTGTGGAAATAATCAAGCACTCTCCGTACTCCGGTGTCCCAGGTGATTCGACTGGCTCCTCGGATCGTGAAACTTTTTAAACCGGCGTCCGGTTTACACGGGAGAGCCGCGGAAGGGAATTTCCAAGGCAGGGAAAAGCAGTGCGATCGGGCGGGAGCTTAAATTAGATTTCGTACTTCCGGGACGGTACAAGAACCTTAAAAGAGGAGGTAAGCGCGGACAAACGTCCTCCATCTTCCAAGAGCTTCGACGTCTCCTGGTTTCTTCTCAACCCTCGAACGTTCCGCTACGCGAAGAAAGGATCTCTTAAGCGTATCTTTATTTTTCTTTTTTTTCACGATATACGCTATCCACTGCGGATATTGATACGACGTTAAATAGCTTTTATTACGGTACAACTGTACCAAAGTATGCTTAATAAATTATTGGTGTAAAAAATTATCCGAATCGGATAATACCTCATCGATGCACTTGAAAAATATTTCCAAAAAATGAGCGAATAACAACCAAGTTGTTCCCTATTATTTTAACGTCACTCTGATCACGAGTCAAATTTAACCACCCAATTCCCTGACTTATCGGAAGAATTAAAAGTCTCCCCAACACCAATATCAGAGTATCGCGTATCGAAGTTTATTACTCACGAACGTATTACTTCGTCGAGGAGGCACTCCAAGGTTGCACTCGAGCGGCATACCCGGCTCTCCTCTCGAAAAGTCGAGGGGATCGCACCCTCGAAACGTAACCGATGCGAGTGTCGATTTCTCGTCGCTCGTGGGACCGGCGTTCACTTTGCAGTCCGGGCGAAGAAAGGGTGCGTTCGCCAAGAAAATTTTAAGGACTCGACTTCCGAAACACTGGACACGTTATTGTGTCCATGGCAAGGGGTGGTGCAGAAGGTAGGCGAAGCTGCGAACGTGCGACCCGGAACCTCGATTTCTCGCCCCGAAGATCGACGTTGTTGACGAGTGAAATGGAAACGAGTGGTGCACTAGCTGCCGCAGAAATACGTAGCGCGCAAGTGTATTGCAAATACGGTGCATCGAGCTTGAATAATTTTCTACGATTGGTTATCGAAGCGTTTCAAAGGAAAAAGCACAATTTCTATGCCATTTAATAAATTGCTTATCAACATAGGAGATTTTTTTTCCTTTTACGATATTCTCGGAGAAATATAACGAGCTTTGTTTTAAAATTCTGCGTTAATATTTCTATAACGTAGAATTGTTAAAAAATGTTCAGATACGTTTTAAAAAAAGAATACCTCGGCGAATATAACTTCTACGGTTGTCGAAGCGTTAATAAATAATTGACCAAGGAAAAAGAAATATCCACCGGAGACATAATCAACCACCGAGTTCCCCATCAACGGAGCACGAACCAATCGACAACCCTTAAGCTTATCCGTCCGTTCGATTACGTCGAGCAACGAAAAAGCTGGCCGGAAAATGAGACTTGGATAATCGATGCCCGGCGCATTGGCTGGCTGTTAACCCCTTGATATTTAACCCCGTAATTAGCACGATGTCAGCCGTTGCCGGGATTATTCCCAAGCGTCCTGGAGTCGCGTCTCGTCGCGCGATCTCGTGTTTTACGCGCAACGGAAGCACACCGACACAATTCCTCCCCGGTCGACCGGTACGCGAGAAAGTATTCGAGGGGGTGGAGGCAGTGGTGCGTTATAAGAGAGAGAGAGGCAAACCGGTTCGCAGCCTCTGCAACCCCTCCGCTGGGGGTTTCCGCGGTAGCGTGATTTTCTGATTAGCAGCGGGTCGACTGGCTGCGGTTAACCGTTGTTAGGTTGCTGCTCGATTGGTATGCATGGGCTGGGACTCGTGCCCACGGTGCAGCCCCTGAACCCAACTAACCTTCTCTCTCTCCTACGCCACCGACTATAGGCTACACCAGCCATGGTTATACTTTGTCGCCTCCTGAATGGTTGGACTCTGTTCTCTAGCTTTGGTTGCCAGTGTTCTGGGACATTTCGGGTCCAAAATTTGCAACGAATTTGATATTCGCGTCGAGAGGATGGGAACGGAGCGATATTCGTTGTTGGACAAAAATACAGGGTGTTGCTGGTATTTCGTGCAACGATTGAGCGACGGTGACGACAAGACTCGAAAACAATTACAGACGATCGAAATGCTCGTTGGTACGATAAGAGTTACGATTACGCCGAATCTTTCGTGACAAGTCGCAGCCATTTTTCAGCGGTTGACTCCGCTTTGACACCACGCCACTCGTCGACCCTCGTCGACGTGTAACGCGCGTTACAAGAGGGAGGCAGGGGTTTGCGTAACGACCACCCCGTCGATACACCGTATCGTGTATAAGTGTGACGAGGATCGAAGAACAGGGGGCCGGGGGAACGTTCGCGACAGAAAGAGAGAAGACGAGTCGCGATAGGTCGTATGAATACGTGGCAAGGAGCTGGAGGGGTTGGATAGATCGGGGGTTACAATTTCCCATGGATAATGGCACTTTGATTACCCCGTGACGCCGTGTGTCCTGTCAAGTGGCACGCCACCCATAAATGGCCAACGTGGAAAAAAAGAAATCGTGAACTCTTCGTGTGTGTACAGGGTGCTCTTTGGATCGGTGCTGTTCTTTCCAACGGATATCGTTCCGTTGGAAAAAAAAAAAAAAAAACTGTGCGGAGGAGGAATAAAAAATTAATCGTCCACGAATTACCATAGGAAATTGCGTCGCGAACATCGAGCACATGCCACTTGGAATTTTCATTGCGTAGCAATGACTTCCTTCCGGTAGGTTTATTCTCTTTCTTCATGCGATTTCGAGGAATCGACGTAACGTAAACGCGCAATTTTCCACGGAGCACTAAAGATTCTGGCTGTTTGATAACGCGTTTCTTTGGTGGTTACTCCACGTTTCTCCATGTTTCTCTTGGTCGACACTTCCGGGTCACTCGGTACATGGCCACCCATCAGGCTCGTCCCCTTGGCCTGTACTCGACCGTTAAATACACTATCGAAGAAGGATTTTCATTTCGCGGAGCTCGAGTGGCTCTGCTCGCTCGACAACCCTTGAACATGCAACTGGTAGCGAGCGATTTGGTGGCGCAATTCGAGTGCTCCTTTTGTCGGGGAGAGCTCTGCGAGTCGGCGACGAGAGCCAGCGAAACGATCATTGAAAACTCGACGCCTGGAAATATTATAGACTCGGAACACCGAGTCCGACTGACTGTGAGCCGCATTGTGGCTATGAGAACGCGGCTACGTCAAATACGATTAAACGTCTCACGGTCAACTGAATCGAAACTTCGAGGTTCCGATCTGATTCTTATCGTCGAACGCATCTTAGGCTTTCGATGATGATGAAACGATATGTGGTTTATGGATTAAACTTGAAACTGTCCTGAGAACGAACTGTTTTTGGTTCTCTTATTATTTCCTTTGGAATCTCTCTCCCCGTGGCAGAATTGCAACTCCGAAGAGTAAAAATTTCTCCGAGTTTCAATTTCACCACGAGTATAGATTTCAGTTATACAGTAAGAGACGAACGACAGACAGGATTTCTATGAACGAAAGAGCCGCTCGATTCGGCCACGCAACGAGGAAGAATCGAGTTGCAGAGGAGGGAGAAAATCTGTGGAACGTCAACGGCAGTCTCTCTTCCGCGTTCCATCGTAAACTCGATCGTTTCCTATTCCGCACCGATTCGTCCGTGAATCGAGTTCGCTTCGAAGCATTCCCATTAACGCCGACTAATG
This sequence comes from Ctenoplectra terminalis, assembly GCA_019453375.1. Lineage (NCBI taxonomy): Eukaryota > Metazoa > Arthropoda > Insecta > Hymenoptera > Apidae > Ctenoplectra > Ctenoplectra terminalis. The sequence goes on along the minus strand of SMSQ01019566.1, from coordinate 843,671 downwards.
CGACTACCGTCAAAGAATTCGCGCAAAAACGATCCACGGAACACCTAATTGGCTCGTGGCGAACCTGTTCGATTAGCGGTAATTTCTCTTCAGATTCCCTAAACAGATTTAAACTCGAATCCGGTTTAACCATTCGAACGTTCGACGATTCCTTTTCGCTTGAGGCTCGCGTTCCAAGCGGTTGACACCTAAATTGGCTGGCTTTTCGCAATTTCCATCAGGTTGGAAAGGTTGGAGAGGCAGGGCAGGATCGTTCGAACGTGCGGACCACGAAACGCGCAACGCGGTGGCACGTGTCGTCACGTGTCGTTGAGTACGGTCAAATCCCGATTTACTCCCGGCCTGTCCACGTGTCCAAATGAGCAACACTTTGAATAATACTCACGTTGCGCGCTACACGGCCTCGGCTTCGAATCCCCACGGGCCCGCGGTGTCTCTATATTCTGTAATGCATAAATCAAGCACCGGCAAATGGCATTCCTCGATCGTGTATTACCGTAACACCTCACCGGTCCGTGTCGAATATTGGATACATGGTTGAATAGGGTGGCGCCCGATCGCGGTCACGTTGCCATCGGCAACCTATCGTCCTGGCGACTCGTCGTTACACTCCAAAGTACTATTCGAAATTATTCCGTGTGAAAGCGTCTCTTGTCTCGTTTACCCGAATTGAAAAGGAAAATAAATTGCAGCATACTTCCCGGTAACGACTTCCTGTTGTTGAGTACAACAGAAATTGAGAGTAAAACGCGTTCAAAGGTTACCATTCCCAATGCATCCATAAATTTCACGAAGGAATGTGAAAGCTGATGATATGCGAGTATACCTAGCTTCATCCTACCGTACGACACCGAGGAAATGATCGGTTGCCAGAAAACAGTAAACCAACGAAAATTTCGCGGCACTGCTTATTAGCGATTTTCCCTAGGCTATTATTAGGCATCTCTCACCGACATTACGGAGGTTGTCCGGTGTCGGAGGTCTCGAAGGGAAATTACAGTGCTTCGAAAAGAGAGGAACCGGCGTGTTCGGTCTCGTGGCTGTGTCGTTCGGTATGTTCGTTTCTCTTGGTTCGTAAGCGAGCGGCCATTTCGTTTGTCTATCAAAATACGTTGCGCGTTGCGTTCTTTATCGCGTGTGTTTCGGAAAAAATATTACCCTCCCTTTTGAATCGGATCGAGCATTGCACCTCGAATTAACAGCGAATCTGATAATCCGTGTTAACGAGTAATTTTTATTTATGGTTTCAGTGTGAGCGAAAACAACAGCAGGGTAGTATCGGGACGACGGCGACGATATTCTCGGTCTCGAAGAGAATGGATGAGCGTAAAGCTAGGGCAGGGTGATCGAGGAGGAACGGAAAGAGGCGCGAGGAGGGATCAACGAAAGGTTGAACAGTAGTTAAGTAGCAATGCCACCATTCGAACGTCGAGTGTTAACTGCCGGACGGTTTACGAGGCGATTCGAAGCTCTTATCCGTTAAGTGCGAATACGATGACACGAACGCTAGGAGGAGAGCACCCTGGGTGCGAACGGCCGCGACGCGTTGGGAAGGGTTGAGATTCGCGGCACCGATGCAAGGCGTTAATTTTAAAAACACCCTAAAACCGGTGGCTCTAAATCCTTCCCAGACAGAAAACGAACAATCTCTGGGTTAAGACCCGTAAAAACGCTTCCCCTGCTGGTGCCGAAAGAAGGGGTGGGAGCGTTGGTCGATTCGAAAGAAAGATTGGTTCGCATCACTGGCTCGTTCGCGTAATCTTATCGTTTATTTGTTGTCTGAAATATTTGAATAAACGGCCGATTAAAAAGTAGACCGTTTTTGAACAGTGGCCTGGTTGGCGTGCGAGCAACCATTTTATCGCGTTCCCCCTATTAGCCGTCCAGGGGCCGATGCTCGACAAAATTTTTTTTTTTTGCCAGTTTATCGGAAATTTCCATGCGACGGTCACGTAAACGCGTTAAGCTCGTGACTAATCGTTCCTCTGTCGCTCATGGCAGACGAAAACGGGAGCGAAGATAATGGCAGCGCGACAAAACAACTTCCGTTCAACCGATCATGCAACCGCGTTTTGCATACGTTTCGTTATCTAACGTCGCGAGCAAAATTAATCATTCGAGTTTGAACAGACCGATATATCAGACCATTGAGCGACGTTTTTCAGGGGGTTACGATTTAAAAAAAAATATGAGTCGCCGCTGAAACGATGTTTCCGCTATCGACGACAAATGTCAGATGAACGAATTTTACCGGCAACGCGTCGCTGACGAGCACCATTAACGAAATAACTAACTGTGACGTTTTGTGTCGGCAATCACTGTCAGTCAGATCGACTCGATGGGCGCGGAGGACGCGGAGGACGCGAATTATGCGGAAGACACGAAGGTCGCGCAGAAGGCCAACGAGGTCTATTCGATCGCGTTTTCTATCGAAAAAGGGCGGACAACCCTGATTTACGAGAAGGGTGCAAGTAGGAGTTTCGTGATTTCAGATCTTTCTCGCAGAATACTTCAACGTATACTTCTGTTATACGTGCAAAGCATCTTATAAAGTTTTGCTAAAGAAGTTGAAGTTTAATTCATCTCGAAACGGTGGAACTCCCTTAACGTTCATTTACGTAATCGTTTGGGTGGTGGAAGGTTAGAGGTTACCCGACATTAACTCGAAAAACTAACGACTTTAGCGAGAGTTCCGAATTGCGACAGTTATTGCCAGTTTATCCTTGCGGAATGATGGCGGCTTTTTTCGAGAGACGCAATAAACGAGCGGCCGACGACACGGTTACTTGTTCGATGCTTCCCCTCTTTGTTTCCTCCTATCCTTTATTCGATACCAATAAAGATTTGAGCGTTGTTATACGATGAAGGAGTAACGGGGCATTGACACGCGATACGAGACCAACGGAGAATTTTCCTTTCGACTTACTTTTAAAATACTGTCGCTTATACCGTTCGAATGTTTATCGTCGCATTTCGAATTTCACAGCATACGATGAAATAAATCAGAGCGTCGCAGACACCAGGTTAATACCGGAAGATAAATTAATGGTAATCGTGGCGTTTCACGGTACGCGTCCCGGGCCTGTTTGAAATGTATCACGGCGCGCGGTTTCCAAACGGAAACCAGGCTATCTAGCCGAAGAGCGCGCGCGAGCAGGCGCGAAACCCGATAGCCTGATTTCCGGAAACCGACTCTGCGGACCACACCTTACGGGAATCGTCAGAACGTGACTAGTATGGGAACCGAGTTTGGTCAGTCATGATATTCATGGCCTGAGACCACCTCGGGGCCAACACGGCGACCCGATACCCTGCCAGTTATTTGATCTGAGGACTGGAGATTTGAATATTTCGGAAAAAGAGATTCATGTATATTTTATTCTCGTTTGTCGAAGAGGAGCCGTCGCGACGTCGATACCAGAGTCGCGCGTGGCTGGACGACACGGGATTCCGCTTCAAAAGGATCATCGACGAGCCAACAACCTATGCGATTCAACGTTGTCGCGTCGCTTGGGAATGGTGAAAATTTCTCGAAAATTTCCTCTGGGTCCGGTCACCGTGAACACGAATCACTCTGGCCTTTCGCGAAATTTCAATTCGATCTCTCTATTATAAAGTGCTATTTTTTCATTCGGCGTTGAACCGAGCGTCGATGAATAATTACAACCAAAGGACAAACGCGTACGTGTAACTATGTTCAAGAATCGAGCGAACAATTTAGCTTCGATTATTCGAGAGACGACAGCACGCTGGCAGAAGCCGACACGAACCACCAGCGGAAGGATCGACGCTGCCAATCTCGACGCAAAATCGAGAAACCGCGAAATTGTGTTGAGGGATGGCGATGAAACCGCGCGCGTCTCCGTTGTTCCGCTTCTCCATATGTTGCAAAACGCATTATGCGCATTATAGAGCGGACCCTGCACGCGCGTGCACTCCGCAGCGTTTCGTGATCTCGGTCGACCAGCTGCCGGCCGATACACCTCCCGCTCCGGGCGTCATCGACAACCGGTGATCCTGTGATTTCCTCGACTAGCCAACTCAAAAGAGAAGAGAGACGCGGCCATGGATGAGGCCAAAAAGAACACCGGACTTCCGAAACACATGACGGACGAACCGCAACGCGATTCTCCTCGCAACTGGCTCTCGGGCTCACGCGAATGGGAGAGGAGCCTGGTGCACGCGCTCAAAGGGTGTTTTGAAAATACAGCGATTGTCATTGCTGTTTTGTAAATTGTTTCACTTGTGAATATCTAGAGTGGTGTATTTCTGCAAATTCGTATCGTGTATGTGGGAACAGCGACAAAATAAAAAAAAAAAAAAAAATTGTATCGCTTAGTTGTGTACTTACATTTTTGTCGAGGAATATCAGAAACTTTACGTCACTTTTTTTTGGAATAATTGGAAAAATAGAGCAGAAGATACTTAAACATTGCAGCTAGAAATAAAACTTCTACTCTACATTTACCATCCCCTGTCACTACCATCGAATCAAAATTTCACTATAAAAACAATTCAACCACCTTTAAACCGCGGCAACCAATTTGCTCGGTCCAGAAGGTTTAGAGGTGCGAATTTGAGAAACGTTCGCGCTCGCGTTACAAAGGAAAAAGAATGGAGTCACGTTGAAAGATGTCCAAAAGCATCGAGGCTCACGCGATCGCGAGAAACAATTACAAAATTTGTCCGCGTTTCACCGGTTGGCCCGGCCAAAGATCGCCAATTTCACGTCCTTTGCCAACGCGTCACGCGATCTTGCGCTCTAAATTGTACCCGAACTTTGTCCAAGGAGCAGATAGTTTTACACTCGGCGAATTTTGTCGAGCAAAAATTTCACGGTCACGAAAAGGGCGCCTGTGTCTCAGAGAGGCGTCGGGACTGCCGATGAAAGGTGGTTATGACAGGCTTCGGCTCTCGTTAGTTTTCTACGGACTGTATCTGTCGTTTGGATGGGATCTTCTAGACACGCTAGCTCGTTTCCGACGAAATCGCCTCGTATCGTGCAACGGTTGATATTAGCAACCGATGATTCTTTATTCTTCGCCCTTAATGAGTCGATCAGTGGCAAAGAGAACGGTCACGCGAGAGTTCGAGTCTAACGCCAGTGTGGTTTCGAAATGAAACTGACAAGAGGCATCGCTTGGGTGTAACATCGTTTTAATGAATTTTAATGAAATTTAATGAAATTCACATATGGGATAGTGTTAAAAAAATATTTGACGCGTATTTTTTTTTTTATCCGCAATCATCCATATTTAGTAGATGAAAATAGCCCGATGCCGCTTGCGAGACACACTTATGCGTGGACGTTAATACGTGTCTCGAAAAGTTAAAGATAAAAGCTGGATGTTAAAATATTTCTGTTAAATTTGATCTTTCAAACTTCAACGCCAAGTCTGTATTTAACCTTCCAAGCTTGGTATCTTAAGATCAAAGCTTCGTAACACCGTTAACAACCGGGAATCAAACTTTTTACCCCAGAAACTTTACACGAATGAAATTGCACGACAGCTACAGCTAGCTTGCGAACGAAATTAGTTTTCTGCGATTCCTCGTAGAATCGCTCATTCGCGAGCGACGCCGTCGCGGCTACGGTGCTTAAAATTCATACAACGAAGCTCTCCACGCTCAAAGCGGCTCGATATCAACAACTCTGTTTCCCTCAAAGGCGGCGAAACGCGTTGATTGTTCGCGCGGTAGCGGTTTTAATGCCGTCGAAGCTTCAGACGCTCGATTATGGATTCAAAGCGTCGCGCTTTCAGTGACAAGCAATCCGCGCCTTTCGCGGCTCGCTCTTTTATATTCCGGCGTCGCTAGACACTGATAATTGGCACGCACTTCTCATCACCGGCAACACTTTCCTACTTTACAAGCCATTATCTGCGTCGCTATGTTTCCTATGCGAAATTGGAACTATAATTTCTTTGAGAACAAAACAAAAGAAAGAAAGAAAAAATTCTAATTACTCCTATGATCGTGGAATCATCGACAAAGATCTTCATGGTCTGTTAAATAATATCAGGGAAACGAATACCGTTAGGATAACTAGGAAAACTGCTTCGAAGAATCGAATTACACGAGGAGGACAACGATTACTGGATCGTTTCGATACATTGATCGTGATCATCGTTCACCTTGTTTGAGTTTCTTTTCATCCGATTGAGAAATTATTCCTGAGAACGCGGAAGGGTTCTCTGAATAATAGTCGTGACGGTTCGCTCGATCGCTATGCGAATATTCGTAACTAGACAGGAGCTGAAACCACTCATTCGTCTATGCAAATTCTAACTATCTCCGAGTCGAGTCGACGATTACTCGTAGCTCGCATTCCCGATGAATTCGCTGTATAAGTTCGTTCGATGTTTCGCGATTAGATCATTCGAATCGCGCCCTTGATTGGTATACGATTTTCTATTTCGATATAAAACAGCAATTTCGCTCGAAGCTCGAAGGTCTCTGCGATTCTACGATTTAAGAACGTTTAATGGTCGAAGCAATCGACGAAACCTAAGCGAAATCAGTCGGCACGTAGCAGCGATACTATCGGAAAATGACTTACCATTGTCACGATATTCCTGCAGGCGTTGTTCACTCGAAAAGTCACGTAATGCAGCAGCATCAGTAGTCCTCTGCAGGTCTGCGCCATTTTGAAAATCTGTTCGACGTTCTGTAACAAGAGTAAAGAAGAAATAAAATTATATCGTTAAATGAACTACAAAAAATTGATGAAATAATGCAGATGTGGAAAAAGAACTGACAGAAGTAAAAAGAAATCGTATCTTTTCGGCACCGTTAAAATCACTTTAAAACACCTACAGTAGTGGCCACAGAAATTGCACTACTCTGTACCACCGTGTGAACAATTGAAAAATAATATTATTCAAAACTATTAAAAGACCACGTTAACAATGTATTTTAAGCTTCACGATACAGCGTAAAATTATACAGCCAACGAATAGGTATTAAATTATCGCGTTGAATAAATTTTTTGATCCATAAAATTTTTCTTCCGGAAAGCGTTAAGATTTTGTTACTTAAATCGAACGAAATATCTGGATAACCGTGGACCAACGTAACGCAGACTCGCACAGATTCCAATATCCGTCGGGCAATCTCGGAGCAACCGGTCGACGAGTATCGAATCGAATTAGTATTCGAATATCCAGACAATCACGGCTCTAAACTATGCATAGAAAGCACGATCGGTCTGGCGAACACCGAGCATACGTACGTTTTGTATTTGTACGGGTGTCCAGTTCAATATCGGCCAGTCACGCGAAATCAAACCACCGTAACTACGAAGCCACACGGTGCAACACCACGCCACCTGCCCCTGGTAATAACGACGATAACGCACGGCTGAAATGTTATTAATTTTAATGCTACGCCCGAACGAATCGGCCGAACAAGTCGTGCATGCTCGTCTCGATAGACACACCTTTATCGTCCTTTTTCTTCTTCTCTTTCGATTTTCTTGCAAGTACTTTTACATTTTTTTTTTTTTTACACTTGCACCTATTTTTTTTTATATAGTCGGAGGAACAGAAACTCCTTCAAATTGTAAAGATTGTAAATTTTGATCTACCGTTTAATAATTTTTCGCAAGTTGCAACCTCCTTTGAGAAAAAGAATATCTACGGCTCACCCCTTCAATATTATTAATTTCTCAATTTCCCGACCCTATTCCATTATTCTTCGGCCGTTTCCTTCTTCTCTCAGTCGTCGTCCCTCCATTTTGTGCTCAATTCTTTGGCGGTCACGCTAATGACGGCCAGCCACAACGGTGCAATCGGTACAATTACGATTTTGCGCAGCGATCGCCGTTCGCGAGCACGCTTCCTTTCCTTCCCCTGACTTCGCGATCGAAATGATAGGCCGATCAATGGCTGTGGTTAAGGGTTGGATCGCGCGCGATATCTCCGCACGAGGATCAACCGCGCCGGTATTAATTTTTCACGGAGATAACGGTAAATTGAAGCCTCCGTCGAGTACGCTTGACGAAATACTCGCAACCCTTCTCTAGATCGTGAGATCTTCAATTTCGAGCTCGAGGTAGATTTAATCATTTCCACGGGAAATTGGTTCGTCCTTCGAGCAAAACGATTCGATCAGTTCTACATCTTTCGATTCACCTTTTGGCACAAACGAAGCGTGGTGTATGTAAATAGGCACTGCTTTTTGTTCTTCGATGCGAATTTTATTCAGAGAGCAGCGACGACTGATTTTCTAATTTTCTGCGTTTAAACGACGAAACTGATGTGCGGGTATTCCGGAAAAAAAAAAGAGAGCGCTGCCTTCGCGACGGTGACAGTGCGCATGGTTTCGTCGTTCATTCGCGAAAGTATAATAGGAAGAACGTCGCGTTGACGAAAATGGTCAAAGTTTAGGGAAGAGAGTTGGACACCTTGAAAGGAAAAGGAAAACCGTGAACGATCAGGATGATTGTCAAGGATGCGATAGAAAAGAGATGCAGCAGAATCTCTGGCGAATGGTATGAGTAATTGGCCTGTTCGTAACGATCATGAAGTATCGGTAGTGACGTTAATGATGGAAGTACATTATCCGCTGGACAGAGCGGCGGCGGGAGCGTAGCAATTTCAGTTGAATTGATAGTCAAGAGGAGAGCATGATTTTTATTGCTGCGATAACTGCGAAACGATCGTAATCAGTCGTTCAATGGATCCGGGGATACGTTCGACGTGGAATCCGATCGACGGATCGAACGAAATGACGGGGCAATCAGGCCGCGAGCCAACGAGGGTGAAAGAGCCATCGGAAACCCGTGCTCGCGGATACCATTAATTTTATAGCAGCGATCGCGCGACCGAAATCGACCGGTTTTCATTGCGAACCTTTCGCAATTGAAACTGTCGACTTGGGTTTAGAATTTCGTTCACGGTAAAACTTTTTAGGAAGTATTGTTGATCGGTGCTTGATTTTACAGAAGATTCTTCAAACCGATACTCGGCTTTATACATATTTGCATATATCGATTACAAGCAGGTATCTCGCAACACTTGTAGCCTAAAAATCGATGTATCGTGGCGCTTGTATATTTAAAGTCTTAAGATTGAATTTTATACGAAACTTACAATGTATAGGAATATTGTTTTAGGAATATGTTCGATAAAAGAAACATAAAAAGTAATCAATTTTGTTATCGGTTTAAAGTAGAAAGATGCCCCGAGGTGTGCGAGTCATAGATATCGAGCATCATTCGCGAACAGTGTAATCTTAAACGAGAAGGATTTTAGTGTATCGATAAGAGTTCGATAAAAACGTTCTTTCTCAACGTGGGGAATTCCAGGGAACCACTGTGTGTAACTGTGAGCACAGGTTTGAGGAAGTATCCTCGGACAAGGTGACAGGAAGACGTTTTTAGTGGTCAGCAACAAATTTCGGACGATTAAAGAGTCGTAAAGCGAGCGCGGTCGAGTCAGACACGGATATCCTCTTAAAGGATTCCTCTGCTCTACCGTGGATCTAAATAGAGCCATGATTAGGCGAGATTAAGGCGAGACCCTGGTACGAGCGAATACCCGTTCCCTGTTAAGATAACGCGAGTGCCTTATACTAATCGTGTCCCTTCCTCTCGAAGATAGAGCGTTTTAGGCTCGGACCTCGTGCCCGTGGGCCAGTCGTTCCAAAAAGAACATCGAAAAATATCCGGACCACTCGGGGCCATTTCAAAGTGCGAAACGATCGTTTTACACGGCACGCTTTTAAACGTTCCTTTACGCCAATTATCCACTGATCGATAAAGGATTTGGAGGATGAAAGACCTGCTCCTCGGTTGTGTCCAACCGAATCGATGATGAAAGAACAAAGTTTCAACAACAAGGGCGGAATCCAAAAATTACGATTCACTTTGGAACACGGTCACCCTTATGGAAAAGTGTCGGCCATTACACTCCGACGTCTTGAATCATGCCTCGAGCTCGTAACTCCGTTTCATCTACCGATTTACGAACACTCGGTGTTATCTTTTTACACGCCGATTTACCGTCCGGGTTGGTCGAGTGTCCTTACCAGAGAATCCGTAACTCGTCGGTTGCGATGAGAACGAAATTGTCGTCATTTACGCGATTTTCTGATTCCGAAAGGTCGCTGGATCGCTGCCGTGCAACAGCGTTTCGCAATAACCGTGCTCGAAAAGGGCAAAGAGGGAAATATGTTGCGGCGATAAACGTAAATATTTGATTCTTCGAGTCGGATGCTTCGGATCAAAAGATTTCTGAAAGTCTCGCGAAATTGTTTCCTAAATCCCTGGGAGAGCTTCGAGCTTTCCAGTTTCGCTGTCTCCGAAATTTATTTTATTTTATCGGTTTTGTTTTTTTTCTCTTTTCTCTTTTTTTCGAAGAGGACAAACAGGATTTATCGCGTTTCAGTTCGGCGAAAGTGCCGGGGGAAATAATTTGTCCGAAAAACGGGTCCCGATGGCTTCGAGGCAGGCAAAAGACAATCGTAGGAGGCAGAGAAATAATATTACAGCGGGACGAGGCGATAAGGTGAACCCGTGGAGGGAGGGCGAGATAAAAGGACGAGGAACGAACAAAGCGCGATTACCATTTGTCATGCCAGTAAACGATGCGATGGACGAGTCGTTATAAAGTATAAATGCTGCACGGAGATTACGAAACTCTGTCCCGGTGATAATGCGTTTCGCGCGACACGCACGTGAGAGAAACGGCCAGAGTACTACAGAAACTTATTATCAGATCCCTACGTTCGGAGCCATTCTTTTTCTCTTTTGAATTCTCGAGAAATCGAGTTGCTCGCGTCAACGATTACCAACCGAGTAGATCTGTTATCGTATATGAAAATCGTGCTGCGTTAAAACGAATCGAGAGAAGATTCAAATTTTTATGGAATACAAAGAAAAAAGAGAGAGACGAAAAAATACAAAATTTGTTCCTAAAATCGTCTTTTTTTCAAAGACTCTTGGAAGACTCTTGGAAGACTCTTGGAATACTCCCAAGGGATACCGGTGGATGGAGACGTTTAATTTGTGAACAGGTCCTCCTATCGGTCCGTTAACTCGCCTTATAAATTAGCTACAAGACCACGCGGCCAGATAAAGTAGTATACGCGTGCTTTCCACCTCGGATCGCCCTTTCTTCGAACAGGTAAATGTACACGAAATTAAGATATCCGCCGCCGAGGCCGCTAGACTAAATCGTTCCCATTTATATAAGAGCTCGCTCGCGGAGACCCCAACGACGATTTATGTCAGCGCCTTCGAGCGTCGTACAAATTTGCTCCGACCTCGTACATTTCGTCATTGGCCGACCGAACGCTATTCCACGCTCGTCGAACAAAAAACGTCCTGCTATTCTCATAAATTACCACGTAATTTACCTGCGCCCTATTAAACATGAATTAGTCGTTCAGATTTGGATACACACGTGTCCGGAGCGGCGTGACCTCTGAATTATCTCCGATCTGAGTTACGCTACGTTCAACTTGTTCCAGATCCCAGGTTTCCAGCCAGAATCGAATTGTCCATTACGCCCACGCTACCTTACGTTCAAATTACTCCAAGCTGAGCAAAGCAGTGCGGTACGACAAAATTAACTAGCGTTACGCCCACGCACCGCTAAAGTTTGATTTATGGATCCAAGGTACGCTGAATCAAAGTCACTTGGGATACCCGTGCCACGTTAAACCCGAGTTACGCCAGCTTCGGGCTACGATAGATTCAGATTGTGCAAAGTCGAACGGTATGCTACGGATCAGAGTTATGTCCAGTCTATACCGTGATAGATGTAAGGCTACATCGGGTCTAACGTTACACAAGGACTCAAGATCGGGAGAAAAAATTCTGCAAACCGATTCTATCGAGATCTTAAGGGTATTTTGTAACGCGAGCGGTACGCGTGACGCGAAACGCTCCAAAGAAGCTCTCAACGAAGCGGACTGAGCGATTCGCGCGATGAATCGAGGAGTCGATCGCACTTCCAGCGGCTTACGTAAGTAAACGGATCGCGAGGAAACACGACTTCTCGCGTGGAACTTCTGGTAATCGAATCTAACTGTCCCGTCTCTTTCATTACCGTTATTACGTATCACCGAGTCCAAGTATCGTTGACAACGTAATCATTGCGATTACCTTCGTTCTCCTATACCGATTTTCAGCACCGATCTCTTCGAGAACGAGAGGAAATTCCGTCTTCTCGATGTATTGTCCACCTGAACTGCAAAGTCACCTTTCGCCGAAAGACAATTATCGCTAAATAACCGCACGAATTTATTTGCCAACCTAATAGGTCCGAACTTCTTTTCGAACCAGCGAGAACAAGCGGGACGAGTCCGAGGTGGGATATCGTAAAGTTTCGTCTTTATTACCAGGTGATGGCGAGGGCGGTTGCTCGATGGGGAAACAGGCTGGAGTGGGGGGATGATTGATGCAGCCTGGTTATCAGGGACACGGACCAAAGAAGATAGTCGATCCACGGGTCTCATTACCGCGACACGAGATGCTCATATTATCGTCATTTTTATTAAACACCGCTCGTACGTTTTCGCTGGCCCTGACGATAATGCCTCGGCCAGGAAAACGTTCGATGAAATATTAGTCGTGTTCGATCGCGCAGCCGACGACATTTACTCGCGGCAAGAGACGGTCGGTCGCGTTGCGAAATCGCTAAAGCTCGACGATCCTTTCATCCATCGGCTTGTTTCGAGATTCGAGAACGAACGATACAGTTTTACGATTTTTCTCGGAACTATAGGACGCAACGATGAAAAGAGGAATTCGAATATCGTGTCCAGCTCGCGAGGACTAAACTGTATCGCGCCAACAACGAAGATACGAGTGTTGTTAATTCAACCAAGCATCGTAAACGAGCGAGGAAGAACGATAAAAAAAAAATAAGAAAAACTTAACTCGAGTAATCGTAATCGAGGATAAGAAATCGAAGAACGATGGACACGGTTAGGTTCGGGCGTAGCTTCGAATCGAAAAAGCCACGCTCGCTTGCCTCGTAATAATTGACTCGGCAATGCGTATAAACCGCAACATGGCGGACGGAGGGATAATTAAGTAACAATTAGGCTTCAGGTGGACGAACGTGGCACGGTTGCACAAGAGAAAAAGATAAAAGCGTAAACGACCGGCATATGGCCGCTTTATGCCATTCGCGTTCGTTCGCGCTGTTCGAAAAGCCACCGCTTTAAAATTGACGATTCATTCGGGATGCTTGACTTCTGTCATGCCGCGCGTTCTGGTTCCCGCTCTCTTACCATCCGGCTTTCTTTCTTTCTTTATTTCTTTCTTTCTTTCTCTTTTCCCTTATATCTGTCTCTGTTTCTCTCCTGTTGTCTGTCATCGCTGTCAGCCAGCCAGTCTCCCCCATATTTTTTTCATTATTCGTTGCTCGCGTGGCCGTTCGGCCGCGAAAACACGGCACCACAACCCGTAACCGCAACTTCCTCGATCCTGCCTTTCCTAAGGTCTAATGCCTCTCATTGCTGTTCCAACGATGCGTGATCGGTGTGCACTAACGACGGTAAAAGTTAAAAGGATTCGCGATGACTCTTGGAAACGGTAATGATCGCCGTGCAACGCCGTAATCGATCTCGAACGCGGTGCTTCGGATTCGAGAGGGAATAGTTTGCGAGTTGCGCCACCGAATATTCCAGCGGTATAAAGTAATACACGAGGCTGAAATAGAGAGTGGAAGTAGGTATGTGGGATATACGTTCGATCCTTAACGAGTTCTTCGAAATATAATGACGTGGTTCGAAAGCTGAATCGAAACTTAATGGAACGTGTTTAAATTATTTGTTCGACTTCTTTGATTGTACGATATTTTTTTTCTTTTTTTTTTAAATACAAAATAAATAACATCTTTGAACGAGAATTGTTACACGGTCGTGAAAATTCGAGTTGCAAAGCTCGTTTAAAAAATCGATTGATTAGGGGATTTGAACGAGTCGAAGCACGGATCAATCGTGTAATGGGGGAAATTTTGCAGATTCACTTTCGGACGAGTTTTCCGATAATTCAATATAATAGGAACGCGGCCGAGCGGGCGCATGGTAATTGGTGTTAACGAACACGCTCTGTCATTCGGGACAGCGAAAATGACTGCGGCCGAGTGGAGCGTTTCCGGCTCACCGGCCAACTTCCGCGGCAGAACAATGGGAGCGCTTAACGCACCGGCGAAAGTCGTTAGTCAGTGTTATATTCCGCGTCGGTATGCGCGCCATGCCGGCCAAATGTGCGTTAATCTAATTTTCTGGGCATCGATTAACGCGCTGCTCCGACCAACATGGCCGATCCTGGCCGCGCGGATAAACGACCACGTCGATGCAAAAATGAAAATCCGTTTCCCAAAGATCGTTTCTCCGAGAAAATATCGCTCGTAGAAATCGCTGAACGAAACGATATTAATAACGCGTTAAAGCCACCATCTGCCGTGATTCTTCGCTTCCCAAAATCATCTTCGTGGCATAGAATCTCTAAGGTGGGAGCGACCATTCACCGGTTTCGCGTACGTTGCTCCTTAAGCGCAACGGGGGTGCCGGATTCCTTTTTATTCCCGAGTGGAGAACGGATCGTGAACAAATTGCTGCTACCGAAAAACGTCCACTTTCTCGAGGATAGCGTGGCTCACAAAGAAGTCGATGCGAGTTCGTGTGTGGGTGCTTCGATGAGAGAGCCAGCTCTGGGAATCAGCAGGTCGAAGAAGGTGAAAGAAGCCGCGGGGGGTTCATCGGTGAAAGAAAAAGAAAAAAAGGCAATGTCTTTCAAAATTGATCGAAATTAGTAAAAATTCACATAATTATATAAAATCTGTTTGGATCAGGGTCGAATTAGACGTTGCACCATTCTCGTAGATCTGATAGGCTGTCCTTCGAGCACCGTGTTTCTCGAAATTTCTTTTTAATGGTCGAGCACACCGCGATAGACCCGCTCTGTTCCTCGATTTCGTGTCCCATCCTCTCTTCGACGTCGTCATCTACGTCACATCCGGCACGATTTACGAGCAAATTAAAAGATCGACACGACCGACGAGGTGTTCGTTAACGAGCGACGCGACGATCGCGTCCGTTTCGATGTCGAACATCGATGAGGGTGTATCGAACTTGAATGGTTCGTTCGTGTTCCTCGAAGTCTCGATGAAGATGTTCTTTCCTCTCTGCTTTATAAAATAGTCTCTAAAAACGCTACGAAAGCGTTTCGTCCGAGTGTGAAGAGGATCGATGTAATGTAGAAAACGGGAGGGAAAGCAGGGAAAATAAGAAAATCCATCAACGGTCGATTATTTAGCAAAACGCTCGAATCGAATGGAAAAGTTTCAGTGGCGAAACGATGCGTTTAAAAAACGATTTGCGGTCCGGAGAGTCTGTGATTTTGGTCGATAAATTAACGGGCCGCTGTCAGCTTTGGCCGGTAATTACCGCGGATACTAGTGCGCGTTCCACTTTTACCAATTTTCTCGATTACCGGCATGAAAAGCCCTCTTAAGTGGACGCCTATCGAAGCAACCGGAAGGTTCTGCCTCGTTCCGGGACCCCTGCTGAATTATCCCACCCGATTGACGTCCATTTTCCTCGCCTCGGTCCGAGATGTCTTGAAAATGCTTGTAATTTCGGTGACGAAACACCTAACAGCACCTTAAAGAATGTTTCGGACAAACTTGATCGTTCTCTGGCAGGTGCGGCTTGTCCGATAGACGATCGAGGAAAAGGAAATTCTCCAAGAGCGTTCGATCGGTTTTTATTACGATTTCTCTGAATTTACACTGCTGCGATCAACATCTGACGCTTACTCATACCCGAAACAAAAGCTAACGTTGAAACCAGTTCACAATGGACGTCGTCCAGCATAAAGATGGAGAACAAAAGAAGAAAAGAAAGAAGCCGGTGCAATAAATCGGTGAAAATCGAATTAACTGTACGCAATTACGAATAACAAATCCGTGGCGGGCGTTAATGAGCGTCACCGGAAGCCAGCTTGTACACGCGAAGGAGGGGAAGTCCGGGCAAGCGGGAGCGAGAAAGAGAACGGCACCTCCTGCGGTTGGTTCGCAGCTTCCGGTTCGCTTGGGGGCTCCCCAACGTCAAGGGGACAGAATGCACCGGTGGTGTGCCGCGATAAAATCATCTAATTGTTTCGCTAAGCGTATGTGAATGTTCAACACGCGCACGTTCGCTCACGCAGTGTCGTTTCGTGCACAACGTATTTTTCTCTCTGCTCTTTTCCATTTTTTCCGCCCACCACTCTTCCTCCCCCACTTCGTTCCCTGTTCTCGCTGGCTGGTTTGACAACAACAAAAGAATCGTAATCGCAACGGTTGACGCGAGAACGATCGCGCAACCTATGCGAATGCAAATGGGGCGTCGTGGCAAACGAGCTCGCATAAAATTTTTCTTTTTCGCAGCATTTCTTCGTCGCGATCCGAATATAGTTTGCTCCGTGAATCGTAATAGGTATTGTAATTAGCGCAACTATGTAACAAGAAATAAGCGAGGCCGTCCCTTCTGTTACACGGTAACGTGGTGTTACGGCTTACAAAACGCGAATACCCTTAATGAAGATAATTCGTCGGGATAATTACGTTTCATATTATGTGTATTGCGTGCGATATCAAGATCGGCCCCGTCCCGATGGAAACTGTGCGGTTACGTATGCGAATTAAAAAGTAAAACGTTTCCCGAGGCGGTTCGACGATGATTCAGTCGCGATAAAACACGAGATGCTTCATTCGCAAACTGCTGGGTACGTAGAAACAGCGGATCGTCGGGTTTAATTACATTAAATCTGACGTTATTAATCAAGACGCGTTGCGCTAGCCGGTTGTCTCGAAGGGAATAGTAGTAATACTGTAATATCGTCGAGGAATAAGATCGGTGGGTTCAGTTGGAGCGAGGTGGAGTCGTGGAGGTATAATGGTCGGAAATTGCTGCGTTCTTGAAGCGGTCGAAGGGGAGGGACCGACATGTTTAAGCAACGTAATAAAAGAGTTGAATCATACCGGTGTATGTAACACGAAAACGATAAGTTGCTTTGCAACTAATAAAAAAAAAAAAAAAAAAGAATTCTGTATAAAATCAAAGACCTTGAACTATCCCACGCAAAAAAAGAATAGGTCTGAAATCGAGCCTCAGCCAGAGAAACGGATGAACGATACTTCCAAGTGTCATTAACCGCGGAGATGTTCGTTCTTTGTACTTTCAGAAGTTGAAGCAAAGATGGTAATTGGTGGATTCAATTAAGACACGCCACACGAGTGTTTCGGATCGTCTAATTAAGAGATACTGGTGGGAGGAGTTGCGCGTATCCCCTTTCCGTTCGCGAAAGCATCAATCCGCGCGAACGATACACCTCGCGATTTCCGAGGGATAAATCAGATAGAGAAGACCCATCGAGGAGCAGGACGCGAGCAACGAGAGTGCTAGAAGGGTCTCGAACATAATTAGAAGTTGTACCTCCTTCGTGGCCACGATAAGCCACGGTCATTATTTCCGTGTTTAGATAGTCGGACGGATGGACGTTGGCCGTGGGATCAGCGTGCTCGCTCAAACGACAAGGACTACACCCACCGTCGATCCAGCTGGCCCCGTTGAAAAGTGACTCTTAAACAGCAATTTCTAGGACAAATTACACATCCGTGGCGCTTGAGTAACAGTTGGACGAACGTTTTCGAGCTGATATATCGTTTTTGTTGACAGAGAATATGAGTAATGGAAGGGTAACACGATTGCAGTTAAATTCCCAGTGGACGATGCACGAAAAATAAAATTCACGACGACTTCTGCTCGTAACCGGTGTTCACCGTCATCATTCTAATTTCACTGGTCGTATCTTCGAAGAAATCGGATGGGAATCGTTCGCCTTACGAATGATACCAATTTCACCGATCTCCCCCTAGTCTCGGACGAGTCCTAAGCAGCGTTTTATTGCATTCAGACGCATCGAGATTCCCATGCGAGATATAGAGGCGGCGCGTAGATTATTATAAAAATTAAACGACGTTCATGCGATTGATTATCAAAATAACACACCATCGGATCGTTCGCCAGCGCATTTTCTACGGAACGCTTTACCAGGCGGGCGACGACGAAGGGATAGGAAGAAAAAGAGAACGAGGAAGGTGAATACGAGACAGAAGAGGCTCGATCGACGTAATTGTACGCGACTCAGCACGGATCAGAGAAGATAGAACTCTCGTGTGGATCGTCCGGCTTGGAAGGCTTAATAAGTCGTTTTCGAGAGATAATCCGCGGCGGGTGTGTCATTTGATTTCTTGTAATTTCGTGTTGGTCGCGCCGCGGAATGCCGCGTAGATGAACACTCTCGTCTTCGTCGTGCATCGTGACCGTCTATCGGACACACGCCTAGATTCCCATTCTACGTATATTCGCACGATTATCTCTATTTCTATCGTCCCTCGCTCTTCGACAGCGATTCTCAAAACTAATCGTAATTCTGCTCTCAATCGCGTGACCACGATTTGGCATACTTTGAAACCAAATAACGAAGAACCGATGATTGGGTCGTCTTGAAGCAATTAAATTAGTCCTCGTCGTCGGCAGGATTTTGAACATCTAAGAGTTCTAAATTCGATATCCGTGGAACGAGTAGGACGAGTGGAACGAGTGGGACGACAGGACGATTGAGAAACGCTGCTCTAGGAGGTTCGTTTTTCCCATTCCCTCGCCTGGGGCTACGAGATTACACTCATTCAGAGATTTCAGCCGGTCCTTTCAGTGGACCGTCTTTTTTTCCTCCGCTCGCTCAATGGACCGTGGTTTCTCGGTTGGATTTCCGTCCTTGCCCGACGTCGCCGCGATCGAAGCATCGCTCGTGCCCCCGGGGAGTCTTTCATTCACTCTGGTCCACCGAAGAAGAGACTCGAAACGGCGAACACGGTCACGAACGTTATAGAGGTTTCCTTCCTCTACCGTGACCACCGTTGGACCACGAAATTAGCTCGTCGCGTACCTGTTTCACCGTCCAGACGAACGGACCGTGTCCCTTGCGTGGGACGATTCCAGGACTTTACCTGGCGCCAAGCGATTTCATCCCGGACTGGAAGCCCAGGGAATCACACGGGCCCGGAACCTTAATTGACGCGATGCAACAACCCAATGGATCCGGCCGTCGAATTCCTGAGCGTGGTTCGAAACACTGTGTCTGGGTTTATCGATCGTAAACTCGAGGCTGAACACGCGCGACAAGGGACTCGATTGAGTCGCTTAGACGGTCTACGAAGTCGGTCCTCGAGTCGTTCGATGCGCAAAGGGGTACCGAGGACAATTCTCGCTGGAGCTCGATGCGCCTAATTACTCGGTCGTAAAACGAGCAAATTGTTGGATCCACGCGTTCGTCCATCGAAGGAACATCGATTACTAGGATCTCCGTAATAACATGTCGTCAGGAGGATGAATCGTGGTCAGTTGGATAAAGCAACGGGTTTCGGGTTCGGTTCGCGGGGCACGGAATGAGAAGATCGTTGGACGAGGGAGAACGATAGGAGGAAGGTTCGAGGGAGAGATAAAGCAACCAAGCTTTCTGCTCGCTCGCTGGAACGGTGAGATATAAAGAGTGGAAGAAGGAGACGCGACGGATGGTAGAGGAACGGATGATCAGGGGGAGAAGAAGAACGATTCAAATTAAATGCCGTTGAAACAAAAAATGATCGAATAATGACAGCACCGGGACCCTCACGGTGGCTCTGGGTATCTTTGAGCATACGGACCGGAGAAGAAGGGAGACCGTGTGATTACCCATCGACCAATAGCCGTGCTCAGAGCGGCCATCATGGTCCAAGGAAGACGTGCAATCACGCGGTTCTCCAGCATCTTCCTCGCGAGCCGCGGGATGGTTTCGTCTCTGCTGCAGGCACGCGTGAACCTCCATCGATCTAGCTAACCAACAACGGAACATCTTTCGAGCAGCCTCTGAAACGGTACTCGATTCGATATCGAGACGATGGAGGAAGGTTAAGACTCTTTTAAGTCTTTGATTCCAAGCAATTTAAAGTTTGATTTTTCTAAACATCGACCGTTTCGTTTGGAAATTTGTATTTAAACGTTTGGAAATGATTGTCGTTAACAATTTGAAACGATTTAAAAGTGCTAATTTTTGTACAACCGCACGACGCGAACGACTTTTCCTTCGTGACAAATTGCAGCGACACGCAGCGGTGGTGTTGCGTCACGTAAGAATAACTAGGCCTCGAGAAGGGGACGACGTTTTGGTAAGGTGTAACACAGTTGCGCAAAAGTAAAACTAGATAATGGCCGCTTTCACGTACCGTAGCCTCGCACGATGGTTCGGCGAACGTATGTAATTTAACAAGTACGCCTTATCCGACAGCCATCATTGATGAGCAGTGAGCCTTATAACGTTAATTATTTTCACGGTTCTCAACTCGTCTTTTAGTGCTTCTAACAGGCAACGGTATTCATTGGAACTCGTTCGAGGTTGCTCGGTAATTAGCCTTGCTTTCGGAGCACTGCCCCGAAACAGTTTTAAACCGTTTGCGTTAAAGGTACGGAAAAAAAAAAAAGAAAAAGGAAGAACAAAAAATTGATTTATAATTACTTGATATATCCTAACGCGCATTACCGAAGCTTTTAAATTACAGTTTTCAGGTTATCAACGACACCGTGAATTCACAGAGGTTGAAGCACCGGCAATTACCACGACTCGATGAAAACACGGTAGCGTCTCAATCGGGAACAATTAAGTCTAATGAATTCCAAAGGTACGAGCATGAAACTCGCGTATTTGCATGATACATTACCGCGGCGCGATGCGCGTCGACTGAGAACTGGCAATTTATGAGCGCATATCTTTCTTTTAACGATAACACTTAAGCCCGTGTGTAATTGCATCCTGTACGCTTAAGGCTTGTCCACACGCGGACCAATTGATCGTCGATGCCATTTTCGCGCGGACTAACTCTCGATTCTGGCTCTGTTGCACGACTAGCACGATCTTTTTCCCCGCTATCTACGAATGATCGCCGACGATTTCACTCGGCGCTCGTGTGAAACGCGGATAATGACGAGCAACGTCGAAGGCAGGATAGCCGGCGCTTAATAACTCGTTAATTATCGTTTTAGGAAATCCGCGCGCACATCGCCGAGCCGTCCAATTACTTTACGTAACTCCCGCGCCTTCATTTCTCCGCTCTGGTCGCGGTAATTGGTTTAATTGCGTTTCGCAAACGAGAAAAAAGGAAACCGTCGGAGATTAGAAAGAGCTGGCGGAACAACGTGAAGGGACTTTTATCGCGAGGTGTCTTCGGACACGCTTCCATTTTTGGGGACCGAGGAAAAAGCTTACGCGGATGTGCCTTATATTCCACGCGTCTATGAAAACACCGCTTCCTTAAACGGTTAAGAAATTACGAATTTTCCTTCGTTAACGCTGATAAGCGATTAATGGCTTCCGAGCGCGCGCTTCCGGTGAGCTTGCATCGCTGAACATTCGTCTTGGCCGCGATTAATTACAAATCGAGCGAAATTCGTAGGAAAAACTTTCTCCTTGGCATTATTTGATTTCTCCTCGATAAAAAGGGAAAAGGAATCGTTAATTATCGCGTGTACGACCAACGAAAAAGTCGGTAGAACGGCGAGGTAGATTTTTTGAAAGGTTACAAAGTGAACGTTGTTGAAAGAAGTTATTTCGTTTCCCCACCGTATAACATTTTTCCGTCGAAGAATCCCCGAGTTTCCGTAAACGAACGGAACGAAGGAGAACGCTCGTGTGTACCCCTGACGGCAATTAAGAACCACCGCTTTTGATCGCGATTCGTCGACCTCCTTCTTCCTCTCGGTATCACGCGATTTCCACGCGGTTGGCGTATAATACTTTGTTATTTCAATATTTTTTTTTCTCCTTTCGTTGGACGACGAAACGCATTCACGGCTTCCTGCAAGATCCTATCGCGTCCGAGCTTTAGGTTATCATTAAGCCAGTCCTTGAAGGAATTTTCTGTCCTCGTAAATGCGACGCTGGTAATCGTTTCAATCGTGCCTCCCGACAAGCTATATCCAACCAGAAAGTTAATTGCCTTCTAGGAATTTTCGCGCTGCCAGCTACGATACCCGCATCGAAATATTCCAATCGCTCGTGGTTAACAGAATGTGAAAGCACGATTGATATTAAGAAGAAATCCATGAGCCGTTTAAATTTCATGCAAATTGTTACCTCACGAGTCTCCCTTTCGAAGACATCTCGCTGCAGTTTTAATACCAGATTATTTTCTATAGATGCCTACGTGCATACGTATATCTATTTCTCGATCACAATGGAAAGTTTCGACAATGGTAATTGGATTAGAAATTTCGGAAAACGAGGAGAACAAAAACAAGAGGAGGAACCTGAATGAGATTTCGCTGTAATTGGCAACGATTCGCTGGTACAGAAATGCTTTGGCCTGATTTAAGCTAAAAAACACGTCAACGCGTGTGCACATAACGNGATTAATGGCTTCCGAGCGCGCGCTTCCGGTGAGCTTGCATCGCTGAACATTCGTCTTGGCCGCGATTAATTACAAATCGAGCGAAATTCGTAGGAAAAACTTTCTCCTTGGCATTATTTGATTTCTCCTCGATAAAAAGGGAAAAGGAATCGTTAATTATCGCGTGTACGACCAACGAAAAAGTCGGTAGAACGGCGAGGTAGATTTTTTGAAAGGTTACAAAGTGAACGTTGTTGAAAGAAGTTATTTCGTTTCCCCACCGTATAACATTTTTCCGTCGAAGAATCCCCGAGTTTCCGTAAACGAACGGAACGAAGGAGAACGCTCGTGTGTACCCCTGACGGCAATTAAGAACCACCGCTTTTGATCGCGATTCGTCGACCTCCTTCTTCCTCTCGGTATCACGCGATTTCCACGCGGTTGGCGTATAATACTTTGTTATTTCAATATTTTTTTTTCTCCTTTCGTTGGACGACGAAACGCATTCACGGCTTCCTGCAAGATCCTATCGCGTCCGAGCTTTAGGTTATCATTAAGCCAGTCCTTGAAGGAATTTTCTGTCCTCGTAAATGCGACGCTGGTAATCGTTTCAATCGTGCCTCCCGACAAGCTATATCCAACCAGAAAGTTAATTGCCTTCTAGGAATTTTCGCGCTGCCAGCTACGATACCCGCATCGAAATATTCCAATCGCTCGTGGTTAACAGAATGTGAAAGCACGATTGATATTAAGAAGAAATCCATGAGCCGTTTAAATTTCATGCAAATTGTTACCTCACGAGTCTCCCTTTCGAAGACATCTCGCTGCAGTTTTAATACCAGATTATTTTCTATAGATGCCTACGTGCATACGTATATCTATTTCTCGATCACAATGGAAAGTTTCGACAATGGTAATTGGATTAGAAATTTCGGAAAACGAGGAGAACAAAAACAAGAGGAGGAACCTGAATGAGATTTCGCTGTAATTGGCAACGATTCGCTGGTACAGAAATGCTTTGGCCTGATTTAAGCTAAAAAACACGTCAACGCGTGTGCACATAACGGGCACGCGGTTGCATTGTTTTTCTTTCTTTTTTTCTTTTTTTTTTTTCATAACTCATCCATATTAATGGGGGACGCCACGAAGGAAGGAGAAATGAGCAAGAAAATGAAACAACGAATTAGCAACAGCGGCCACCGTAGTGTGCGTATAAATATGCTGGAGCCCAGATAAGATCGCTCGTATTTAGCAACAAAATCGCCGTGCAATGCGAAATGTTTTTCACGACTGCCGTAGCACATAATGAAGTATAGTTACTTCCTGACATCAAGCTAATTCGCCACCATTACGGTGATTTATATTATATGAAATTGCCCGACCAGCTCTTGCGCCTAGCGCGATTCAATTCGCTATCACGGATTCAGCAAACCATGAACGCACGAACGCTCGATAACGACGCGAATCTCCAGCTTTGACCAGCGAGAAAGAACACCGACAGCTATGAATTTATAAGTTTCGTCGGAAAGAACTACTTACGGTTCATTCCAATTTCCTAACTCCGATTGATTTTTATCGATAGAAACGCCGCTTCTCGCTCGTTTCCAATTTTTACGTCTAGGACAATTTCTTCTTCTTTTTTTTCCTCTTTTCCTTTTTCTTTCTTTTTTTTTTTTTTTTTACTTTCTCATTGGGTGGTTGATTCTCGAGCGGTCGAGTTAAAACGCAGAGGGAGGAAAACGGAAGTTCGACGACGTTTCAGCCAGTCGTCGGACAATGCCGCGACGAAGGAAGTAATTCGCCGAGGACTTAACCCGTGGCGTTGTTCAGACTCGGCCTGTTCGCCGGCGCGGTACGCGCGTAGGAGCATTGTCTTGACAACTTAGCGGTTATTTTACACGCTGTTAGCTCGGTAAGCTAGCCACGAGTTTACCGCTGTTTCTATGCTAATGAGCCACTCCAAGACGAACGAAGCTGGAACACGCGGCCAGCCAAAGACGGGGGGCCAAAGTCGCGCTAGACGAGGACTCTTTAGAGTCCTGTTTCCCCCCAAGTCTCTCGAACAGCTCGAGTTAATACAGAAACTCTCGGCCTAACTTCAACCAAAGGGAATAGTTGGCGTAATGTATGCGTGTAACTTCGTCTGAGAAACGGGAACCGCCTTGTTTTCCCGCCGTCTCGCGTAAATTTTGTTAAAGATGGAACTTAACCAAGAAGAGCGACGCAGACGTTTTCTCGATCGACGTTGCCGATTTCTTCAAATAATTATCCATCCGTATGCTAGCGTTTCAATTTGAAATTCTTTCAAATAAATATAGTCAACCATCAAGCTTCTGGTTTGCGTCAACTTTCCTTCGACAACCACGCGTCTGGGCTGCAGAGATCCAAAGGGGTTGCGTATAGAAACAGGGCACGTGCACGTATTGCCCAAGTACTCGTTTTGTAACGAGTGTTACAACGGATAAGTACGAGCAAGTTTCTATATTAGTTTAGTTGCTCGGGATTAACTGGCTCGCCCTTGCGAGGTAGCTGCTCGCGCATACCTATAAGGTTCTCGCGTTCCCGCCGCTACAAAGGCAACTTTAATTGCCACAATAATATATGCGCGAGGTATTTGCATCTGTGCCGAGCCGCTGCCTCGTAATTGTATATCCCTTCCGTTTAATTTCCACTTTTACGCCAACCCTTGACGCGCACGAGGCACATCGAATAATTTCCTGTTCCTTTTTTATTTATTTATTTATTTTTTTTTCTTTTTTGTATAAAAAATTCCATAAAAAGTATCCATTAATTCGTCGACTAACTAGAGCATCGGTTCACAACAGGCAGCGAAACTTTCGAGTTACGAAATCGTTCTCCTTGGCGCGGAAAACAGAAGTTTGCTCAATTAACTTGGGCGAAAATTATCGATAAAACTATGTTCCGCCTTTGATCGTAGCATCGACGAAATCGTATTTATTGTTACGGTCGGTTTCGAGCTTCGGTATCTCGAGAAGTTTTGTACGCCGATTCCGTGGCATTGACTCGCATGACCTCGAACATTACTGTAATGGTCGTAACCGCCTTAAAAAGCGGTCTCGGGCGCCATCGGCTAGCACAACATGCAAATTGCTGGTTGTTCGATCCGGCAGGGAATCCCGGGATTCCTCGATTGGCTGGCTACTCGTGCAGTGCACACCACGCGTCCCCCTGCACCATGGTTCGAGTATCAGGCTCAGGGAAATGGAAAAAGAGTTGCACCGAGGCTGATCCATGAAACTGTAGGAAATTGTACACGATCGCGTACTAGGAAGCGATCTTTCGTTTCGTGGAACAGGGATGGTCTACTGTTACGAGAGATCGTCCGGGTCGACGAACAAAGATCGATGCTCGTTCCGTGGCGGTGAAAATGTTGAATGTAGAAAACAATCGTGGTCGAGGGTCATTGTGCGTCGTACGACTTGATAAATTTTTCAAATCTATGACGTTGAAAGGTTCGACGAAGCTATCGAAGGGAGCAGGGGAAACGTAAAGCGCTACACAGACAGGGGGAAGGGTAAAAAGCGAAAAAGCCGGATCGACGAGACGCGACAAGTAACAAATAATCTTGGTCGCGTTGGTAGAGCGGCGGGAGGGGGAGCCTCGTTGTTTCTTCCTTTGTTTCGAAATTTCCCGAACGATGGATGCCCGTAAAAGTGCTTCATCGGTGGGCTAAAACCGGACGTGCGTGTTCCGCGTCCCGCGGGATCAATGGATTCGCGGCAGAGGAACAAAGGGCCGGGAAGGCGAAACGACCGAAAGGGGACGAAGAAAAGAGCGAATCGAACACAGGAACAAGAGAGAAAGGGTGAGAAAGGGAGCGAAAGGGAGAGAAAGGGAGAGAAAGAAACGGAACAGGCCGATAGAGTGGCCGAAAAACGGGAGTAGATCTGTCGTGGCGATAGAGCTGGTCTGCGGCCACCGCTGGCCGGGCACCCATGAAAAATAACGAAAATTTAGTCGAGGGCCGGCCGCAAAGCGATTAAGTCCATTATACAGTTTTATCAGCATGAGAAAGATCTAATAGCGGATTGCCTCCCTCCTCGTTCAGCCCTCGCTCAACTCGCTAATTCTTCGGCGTCGCGTGTGTACACATACGTGCGAAGGAACCCTCTCGATGTGTCATACGCGCGCCACTTGTGTCGCTCGTGCCTCTTCGTCTATCGAATGTCAAGCGCGAACGGACCACCCCACAGAGGACATAGGCGTAGATTCATCGAGATTCGTACACGGTTGTGACGTAATTAGCGAGGATTGTGTCACCGTTTTTGAAGAAAACGAGCAACCTTTCTCTACGATTTTTCCTCTCCACGCTGCTCGCAAAGCGACCATTACTATCGTGGTTTAATGGCGGTCTGATCGTTCCCGCGAAACGATTAACGTCACGATTCGGTGGTGGTCGAATACGGTGGATCGACCCGTGATTGGTGTTTCGGTTTGCAGGAGGGAGTTGCTACTAGTATTTCGATAGCTTTGATCAAAGATTACAATTTCTTTTTTTTTTTTTTTTCTTTTTTAATTGCAATACACAATTAAACTGTTCCTCAGTTTCGAGAACCCTCGCATCGCCGACGCCTATGGAACTGCGCGCAACACACAAAGAACAGAGAGAGAGGCAAGCGTGTGTGCGTAACAGGCGGAACACACGGTATAACTAACGAGAGCCCTCAACCCTCGCCGCTGGAAACACCTGCAGGAAATCACAACCCCCGAATGCAAATATTATCTTAATTGCTATAGAAAAGTACCACCATTACCTGGAAACGCTTTTTTCTTTTAGCTTTGTGGCTGCGCGTCGCACTAATGAGCGCGACCGCGTCGAGATTGCCCCCTCGATGAATAAGGGGTGCGCGCACCTATCAACCCCTAAACGAAACCGCCCACGCGTTGCACAATCCTCGAAACGATGACTCGGTGGAAACGGCCATGTGAAATGTTAAATAATAAATCCTTAATAATTGTCCCTTCGTCGACAACTATGGGAAAAATTCCAGATTTTCAATCGTGAAAGGTTAAAAAAAAGAAATCGAAAGAAACTTTTATCGTTTCACGCGTTCGAAGGAAAATTTTCGCAAGAATTTCCATGGCTCTTTGTCAGACAGAATTCTCGATAGGTAAAAGTAGGAGTGCGAGGTGCAAAGTGGCTTTTACATTGGTTTCAAGGTTATCTAACTCGCTATCAATGCAAATTGCCTGTAATGGAGGCTCTTAGACGAAATCGGATACGTACGGGAATAAGGGAGCTCGCGTTTGTCGGTTCTCTTTAATCGTCTCTCTGGCACGATTGTGTCGTCGAGGGAAAATCTCGAATACCATCGTACGCGTTTGCGTCTGTGTACGTGCTTTTAATAATAAAAAAAAAAAAAAAAAAGAAAGAAAAAAGAAAATTATGTTTGATTTTAAAACATGAATTTAGGTTTTTACGAGCTACGATATAACGGTTATTAAGTTCGGCAGTTAAGACACGGTCGGAGCAAATCCGTTTCAACACCCACGATGACGAATCGTCATTTGGCAACGCTCTTTAGGCAACTTCCGCCGCGGTGTATCCTGTCAATACCACTCCTCCGCGTTGCCTTTAATTAATTTCTCATGCATACCGACCCGTGGAAACTCGGATAGCTTGCGCGAATCCGTGCATAATGAGTCGGCGCGAACATCGAATGAAGAAATCGGTGGTTTATTTGCTCGTCAACTTTCTTTCCTCTCCACTTATCTCCGTTGAACGTAATAAATTGTTATCCTTCGAAACTCCTTTTCGTTTCTCAACGAATTAAATTATTCCTATCCTTCGTTGAAATTTAACGATTCGAGTAATCTCGCGATTGCTTGAAAATAACAGATTGATCGATAATGTATCGTTAACGCGACCATGTAGCAATTTGCACGCGATTAAGCTCGTGGCTCTCGAAATCTCGAATAGAGAAGGAAACGATGGTGTAGCTGCAAAGAGATTTGGTTGAAAATCATCGAGCAGCAAACGTTCGTGTTAACAGCAGGCTCGCTCAAAGACACGTAAAGTTCATGCACGGTACAATTTGCATCGGCAGAGCCGCGGCGCTCGATGGCGAAACACGGCGTAGTTCCACCTTCGATTAAACTCGCGTTTACCCGCGACTGGGCCGACCATCGTCGCTGCTTCTCCTTCTCGTGCGTCAAATTTCCGCTATCGCGCCCGCGAGAACGCATTACGATCTTAATGTGCACTTAGCATAACAAACGTAAGATCGGATCGGGTTGCCAAGCGGCACCGTACACGAACGGTTTGCTACGAGCACACGCGCGCGCTCGCTCGCGTCGAGCGTGTTAAGCGAGTCTTCGTACAGAAAAGGGTGATGGTAGAACGAGGAAAAAAAAGTTTGGTGCAAAAAAGTTGACCGAGACGAAAGAAAGTGAGATAAAATTGTAAAGGAGGAAAGAGGGAGGTGGAATAAAGGGAGGAAACACGAGAGGGTCAAAGGTGAAAATGGAGAACGGAAGAGAAGAGAGCAGAAAGAAGGAAAGGAGGAAAGAAACGGAGAATCGAAGGGCTTTGGTTTTCGCAGTGCGATGCGCATGCGAGCGCCTCCAACTTATGGAAGTTTAGCCGTTAACTTAACCGGCGTTTACCTTAATCTAAGATCAGCTCTGGCCTGCCGCGTGCACTGCTCGGTATAATGTATGGCCGTATGAATATGCATTGGACACGGTATGAGGTCTACCACCGACGTAAACGCGCGCGTACGTGTGCCACATAGCGACGCTACGTTTACCTATGCAACCGTTCGCAAGCATTCGCAAGCGTTCGCCCCTGCGAGTATGCCTCGTTCACGTGTTTGCTTACGCTCGCTTTGCCGGCCGGCTTGCACGCGGCCTATCCGCGTGGCTTCGTTTCCTACGCTAGAATTAACTCTGTGTGCGCGTGTGTATGTGTGCACAGGCTGATTGCCAACGCGCGGCGATCGCCTGGTGAGAAAACCAGAGAAGAAGGCGCACAAAATTGCTCGAGCATTCACCGAACTCGCACCGTTTCTAGCAACGTTTAAACGTGTAGCAACAGCAACGCTGAATCGAGAGTCAGAACGATGGAATCGGGTCGCAATGCTTATAGGGTTGACTCGATCGCGTGCCGCGATTAATTCTCGGACACCACACGGCTATTTAAACAGCGTAAACGTTTCTTTGGTCTCGAAGACTGGACGGTCATAATTCAACGCGAACAGGATTTGATTTTTGCCAACGGATCACCGGGTCGGCTCGTGCTGAGCGGGAGAGGGTTCGCGCGTAGGCAGCCCACTCGCCGAGAGCGCAGGTTGCACGCGCGAAACACTGTTAACCGCGCGTGGGAGTAATTTGTGAGCTCGCGAGTGCGTTTCGTGCGTGCCGGCCGATACGGTCCTCCGGAGGAAGCAAGTGGAAGGTGGATCCTTATCTGGCCGAATTTTACGACCGTTTTAAGGGATCGTTAATTTTCGAACGTTTATCGCCTGCCCGCCGCGGATCCTTCGACGTCTGCCTTCCTCTTCCTCGGACAACGATTACCGACGATCAACCGGTACACCTTCTTTCGTAAAAGAAAATTCGAGCATCGATCCTTGAGCGCGGTTTACGATGCGTTGCGAAGAAATTGGAAGCGGACGGATAGGCAGGTATTTCAGGTATTCGGAACGAAACGACCTTTCGTGACGCGATTTGCCGGAAGCGTGGCTGCTTTTACGGATTTTTATTCGATCGTAAAAGCAACTTTACGACCTATTTGCAACATATTTTTTAAACAGTTTCCTCCGGCTACTCCTTGAAACGCCAACAGACCAGGAATTGGGTTATTAGGGTAGTTTATTTTATCGCCCGAAGAACCGATGTTCTCCGTCCTTGAAAAACGTCGAAGAAAAGGCAACGCGTACGATGAATAAAATTTTCGAAGAGGCAGGAGGTACTTTTTAGAAAGCTTCGGATCTTCCTCGGCAAAGGAAGCTCGCGGCTCGTCCAATCCAAGACTTTTAAAAGCTCTTTAGAAAAGTATTCGAAGCTCGTTCTAGCGAAAGCCGCGGTGGGAGGCTTCGGAATTCATGAAGGTTAATTGCAAGTTGATGAGAACAGTTTTAACGCTTTTAACTTTTCACTTGGCCTTCCAGACCGGACGGCGAGACTCTCATGTATATTTAATAACCGACACGTGGATACACATGTCTAGGCTGTTAACGCGATAGGTGTATCCATGTTAATTCGCTCGGAGCCACGTCGAGCTTTAAAAAATTCAACAACCAAAGCGCATTTGTTCACACCTAGCTGCTTCCTCTCTGCGCCGGCTTCTCCTCTAATTTCCTGTAGGATCGAACAAAATTGAATTTAACCGCGTATGAAACAGGTTTCTTTTCGAACTATGCGAAAAATGGTACGGAAGAAATCCGCGTAAAAGTCGTTGTTCGCGGCGGTGTCCTTTAACGGCGCCAAGTTTTCGTTTCGTCGCCTTCTCGCCGCGACACTCGTGACTAATTCTCATGTTCCTTTAATGAGTCGCCCACAAACAAACGCGTTAACGTTTCCAGGTGCACTTGCGCGCGCGGTAAGAACACACGAGCGGCCGTATGCACATCCGCAAAAGGGCAGCAACAGCACGGACGTAGGTGCAAACGAAGGGAGGAAGGAAAACTAAGCGGCGCGTTGCCTCCTTGCGGCCAGCGGTGGTTTAAATCGTGTCACGCTTTGATAGTCTCATTACAGGCTCCGTTAACCTGTTTTTTCATCGAAGCAAGACCATTTCGTACTTTGCCTTATTCGTACGAAAAAAAGGAAAAAGTAGGAAAACGAGGAGAAGAAAAAGACGTTGATATACTGTTTCGTTTTTTTCCCCGGCATGCAATAATCGTCGCTTAATGGTACACGTCACGCAGCATGGTTAGCTTGAATAGCTGAACACTTAACGATGGGAGCAGTTCCGAGACAGAATTCGGTCTCGCAATTTGCTCGAGCGATAAGGGAATCGAGTCTCCTAGGTCGCCAAGATTTCTCAAATTCTTCGAGTTAGCGTAATTTCGCAGAGCCATCGATCCTGGGTGATCAATTTTCACGCGGCGAACCTCGGGGCGAACGAAACGACTGGTTTCGAGGCGAATATTCGTTCAGCGGCATACATCATCGCGGCGTTTCACAAAAAGGATTGTCTAGCATAGCGGTACGCGTGCCATATGGGCTGTGCGCATAAATACGTCCACCTATCAACGACAGGCTCCCCTAATTAAATGACGTCGCTACCCCTAATTTCTATAAGTCTTTCATTTCGGTTCACTGCTGCGTGGCTAATTCGATTTCGTGACAACTAATGCTAATAGGACGGCATAATTATTCCTTGACGAGCACGCTTGCGCGTATTGTTTCCGAGCGTGAACGAATTTCCAGCGGCGAGTTCGAAATGCCCGAATAGATTCCAGAAGAACAGCCACAGAGCGCTGGTTCGTAAATTCGAGCGGACAGAGTTGGCAGACACCGCGAGAGCGGCATAGAAGGGAGAATGAGAGCCATCGAAACACCTTCGAACCAGATGGTCGTTAGATCCGATTCAGTGATCCTCCGGTGGCGAAATTTTTGGTGGAAAGTTGCGTTTCGTTGCCTCCTAATACCGATCCCTTTGTTCGCGTACCGTTTCGCGCGGTGGAAATTTTCGTGAATCTGGTCCAACGGCGAGGTCGATCGATCGAATCGATTAAACGACGAAGGGGAGCGAAAAAACAAGAGCAATCGGAGTAGCGCTCGTAACAAGTAGAATCGTCCGTCGTAGCACGGACACGAGAAGCGTCGAGTAAGTAGAAGTCGACGGCAGCCGGTGGCTTCACGGTGGAAGCTCGAGCTAGGACCACCCTTCGGCCTCGATGGCTCTTCAACCCCTTCCAGGTGGTCGCGTCGGACTTGGCCTCCCGCTCGACTGCTCCGGGAACCGATCTCGAACGGACGAGGAGAGAACGAGAGCGGCAGAAAGCGGTCGAAGTGGGAGCGTTCGTATCAATCTCTCCCCTAACCCCCTCGCCCCCGCACCCCTCGCTCGGTTTGCCCCCTATGAAACGAACCCCTCCACTTTCCGCGTTGTGAGCGCAACGCGACCCCCTCCCCGCCCTATAATGAAAGATATTAACTACAATTTTATATCGAATTACCGCTGAAACACATTTCAAATTAGTTGGGCGTAGCCGCGCCACGTACCGGAGGCGCCGAGGTTGCTGCGTTCCCGATTGGTTGGCTAGTTAGCGCCGCTCCCGAGGATTGGTCGAGCAGAAGGAGCAGAGGGGAATGTTCAGGGCGTGCCAAAACGCCGATATGGCCGCCCAGGAACAAACGGAGGCGCCTGGTCTGTTCAGTGCGAGCAGATCAGTCGAGGCAACCCGATGCACACGCACGCCTCGCCCCAGCGAACGCTCCCGACGCCTGACCATCAGACACTCTCTCCTTCAACGATCGCTGGATCGACGCGCGATCAAGCGTTTCGAAATTTCTCGCGAGTTCGATTCTTCGCGCGTTCGGTTCATCCGTGGTGCGGCTCGATCGTCGATGCGGATCGGCTACGCGTGGATCGCGGATCGACGACGAAAATCGGCTTGGAGGATAGCAGGATCGAGGGATGTTGCGTATCATCGACGCAGAAATCGTTGGTGATCGAGAAAGTTTGAAGGACCCAGTGAATTGTTGAGTTTGAATTGGCCGTGCGACGCAGTTAACCGGATGAAACAGACGCTCAAGTTCGGTGAACGTGAGACGAGGGACAGAAAGTTAGTAAACCGGTTTTGTGACTGTCCATTAATCGCAGTGCGATCGAAGCGATCGTAGCCAGTCGAATGATCGAGTGTCTTATCGAAGGTTCCACGGAATCGCGTCGGGAACACGAACTAGATCTATTAAGAGTTCTCGTTAGCGAATCGGGCTTAATAGACGTGATTAACGCGCCAGCGAATGGCTGGCGTGACAACGAGTCTTTAACGTCTTTAACGGTGCACCGTGTGTACGTGTACGCGGTCGTTAGGCCACGCGTTATCACGGAAAAACGAGAAGGAGTCAGGTTTTGTATAAAAAATAATTAAGAATTAAACGGCCAAGGAAAAGGAGAAAAAGGAAAGCGGAAATGGCCGGCGAACTGGCTGTTATGCGCGGCAATTATGTTAAGTGGCCAATTAGCAATTAACCAAGGAGACCAGCGGAGCGGCCCCTTAATTGCGGGGGAGAAGAAGAAGACGAAGAAGGTGGAGGCGGAGGTGGAGCGATCGAGTGAACGGGAGGAAGCGCAAGGTGCATCGCAACCATCTCACGCGCCATTTACTCTCGATTCTCGCTTCGAAATCGACCGCGAAATTGTTAGATCTGTCTAGTTTACCGGTGAAAGGAAATCTTTCGGAGGAAATCCGTCGAGAAAAGAATCGAGGAAAGGAATTGTGAATCGTTACAGACTCGAAGGATATCCGATCGATGGGAATGTTCGTAAGGGACGAAAAGAGACGCTGGAAGAAGAGAGAACGGCTTTCGAAACGTTAAATCGGATACAGTGAAGTGTAGGTGTTGACGAGGATTCGGTGAAACAAAGTTCCTAACCTAAGGCGACGCCGTCACCGTCGGCAAGATTCTGTCTCCCAGGTACCGGGCAAGTCCTGGGGTGGCGACAGAGGCACCTGCAGGTGCCCGTAGCCCGAAGGAACCACCTACGTGTACCGTGATGACGGTCCATCATCATCAGAACCACCACGTGGCGGCTCGGAGCGGCGTCACTGTGGCCAATAACGGTTTGAACTTGAGCAGAATGTCCGGTCTCGAGGCGCATAGGTTGGAGAACATCGTTGAGAGAAACGGAGTAAGCGTGGAACGTCTGTCGAATGGGCTCGACGCCAGGAACAACAATCATAGCAGCAACAACGGTCTGGAGCGTGGCCACGCTTCGACAACGATGCCGCAGAGATCTCGATTCATGATCACCGATATTTTGGGCGGTGCGTCGAGCAAGATGCATCAGGCGGGCCTGCAGACCCAAGAACCGCCCGGGAGTCCACCCTCGACGCCGAGAGACCTCAGTGTCAGGCATCAATCGAGAACGTCCTTCAACAACAGCAATCTCGACGAGGATAGCGACGCCAGTCATCACGATGGTGCTTCCGTTACTTCTAATGGTAAGCGGTCAATTATGTCCTTATCTCGGTTTTGCCGGCTCGGTAAATATTTCCGTGAACGAACGGCGATTAAGTCGTTCCGCGGAATAGCGCCGGAATCGTGTCGAGCGAGATTCGAGATTCGTCGCGTATACAGCCTTTAATCGTTGTTCGTCGACGTTGGCTAATTGGCCAACCGGTAGAAGGGACGAGAAATGGCAAACGGAGGGGGATGGGTTGGGGCAGACAGAAAGAGAGAGAGAGAGAGAGGGGGGGGGAGAGGCAAAGGAGGCGCAAAATTAATTTCGCCACTCGGTTTGTTCACCTGGCCGCTCGCGTGGACTTTCACGAAGGTGTCAAGGACATTTATGGGGCGGACTGTCCCGACCGGATGTTCCACTTGGTGAGAGATCGTGTCGGCCGTCGGTGGTTGCGAACACAAAACGCAACTCGTCTGTGCTTCGGGAATCAGATATTTCCCGGGAGATAAAAAGCCTTTCTTCTAGAATCCCCCCCCCCCCTCTTCTCTTCCTTCAGCTTGCCTCTGTCCCGGCATCGTTTAGGGATTTTAATGGTCTCAAATTGGACCTCGGCTCTCGAACGCTTTAATTATGTTACCCTCATTTGTTTCATTCAACTCTCCTATCCGTGAGCCGTCTTCCGCCGTTTAACCCCCCGGGGTCTCCTAGTGCCAAGTGAATTTACCGTTTTAGATCGCACTTTGGCGAAGCGTTTAACGAGCAACAGAAAACCATCTCGTACGAAACGAACTCGACGGAGAACGCGTAGAAGAAATCCTTTTTATAGGTAGAAAAAACATTGCCAGTGTGGAGTGTCGGATAAACGATTTCCATGAAATAAATCTTGTTGTCGGTTAAATTACGATGAATTTTTAAGAACAATACCAAGAAAGGAACGAGTCGGTGTCTGACGCTTCCTTCATTCATCATTTCTGACCTGTTACGGACCCATCACGAGTTTACCTCGGTCCTCTCCTTTAATTGACC
Organism: Ctenoplectra terminalis; assembly: GCA_019453375.1. Taxonomy (NCBI): domain Eukaryota; kingdom Metazoa; phylum Arthropoda; class Insecta; order Hymenoptera; family Apidae; genus Ctenoplectra; species Ctenoplectra terminalis. The sequence goes on along the minus strand of SMSQ01019566.1, from coordinate 808,121 downwards.
GATGCTCCACGGCTATTGACCCTTAAGGATGCTGAACATCGGCCTGCGTAATATCTCATGATCGATTCGACTTTCGAAATTTTATAGAACGCCGCAGTTTTTAACGATCCAATGATTTTTCGTTTTCGGTCTCTGTCCCCTAATTAGAGGCCTCTGTGGTTTCTTCGGGTTAATGGAATCCCGAATAATCGTTACGCGACCGAAGCTTACCATTTCGACACTTCCGTCCATTATATCACTCGTTCTGGTTTATAGATTTTTTATTTCCACCGATTCACCGACTCGTAACTCAAAATTATACCCGAGATCGCTCTCCCTTGTTTGTCCAAACATCGAGCAGGACTTCCTGCCACCGAGAATGTTTCAAACGTTACCGGTTAAACACCGAGCCATGGTGTTTCTCGAGTTATGATTATTGACAGAAAAAAATGTTAATTACAGGCATTTGTCAATTTCCAGCTATCTTCAAAGCCGCATTGACAGAGGCATCGGACGAGCACAGCTAATACCAATCATCCCGAGATGATTTCCGTCAATTTGCAACCAGTTCTTTTTCTCCTCCCTCCGCGTACATTCCCGTTTTACGTTGGTCGTCGATCGACGCTCCACGGTACTTTTCTTCGAGGCTAAGTTCATACGTTTACATCGTAATCGGCTTATTTCCCACAAAAAGTACATTAAGAACAATTACGCGCATGACTACGGCTACGTGATTAGAAACACGGTTCCGAGCACTAATACTGCTTCTGACTGTGAGAACCGAATGGACGGTTTCTTACAAAAACGGAAAGAACCTTTTATCCTGCTCTAAACAATTACTCTCGCGATAAAACCACGGATACCTCGCTAGTATTTCCCTCGATATCGATCCTTGGCTCTAACCGTGTTACCTCGAAGCAGCAAGGAATCGCGACACCTACGAATTTATCTTCTCCTTGCCTCGTTTGTAGGTAAGATCCAACCGATCGAATCATTGACGTAACAATCTGGAAACTCGCGTTACTCTGGTCGATAATCATCGTCCTTGCGAGACCGATAGAGACCGATACCCACACCGAGGTAAACGGTCGACGATAAGAGGATACTAGAGCAAGCTCGTCTAGTCGTAGCGATCGCACAATGCGATTCAAAAGGTTGAAATATTCCTGGGAAAGAGTGTGTCGCGATAGCGGGCCGATATCTCGGTCGACGCTTTTCTTTCAACCGAATAACGTATGCTCGAGAGCCGTTATCAGTCGCGGTTAACCTCACACGCGGCTAATCGTTGCCACGGCGTCGACTAAAGAATTAATGAAGGCCAATTAGAAGGAGTAACGCCGTTGTAATTGCCGGCGAACACGCTTTCCGGATGATTGAACCGGTGATTATACACGATCCATCCTCCCGATCTATCAACGCTTTCGACGCGAACATCGTTTCTTTCGATATCTTTTCTCGCTGGATCAGGTTTTTTCTTCCCTGTCAGCAACGGTTAACGCACGATCATGCTACAAAACGTCGCTTCGTAATTATTTTGCTCGCTGTGCATCCCTAACAGGATGTTTGTCTCTTAGCTTTATTATTTCTTTTTTTTTCTTTTTTTTTTTTTTTT
>SMSQ01019566.1:695226-800596 GCA_019453375.1 Ctenoplectra terminalis | reverse complement strand
TCTCTTTTTCTCCTTTTCTCTCTTTCCCTCTTTCGTCTTTCCACATCCTTTCCCCTACTGCATCCCTCTAGTCTGTTTCTTCCGCACCACCCACGACCGTTCCAATCGATGGGCTCGCGACAACGGTCCTTTAGATACTTTTAGAAGCCCGCAGAGCGTTTCCCGTGGGGATATAGCTGACTGATCGGTCCCCTCACGGGATTCCCTCGAACTTTGCCAACGTATCCTCCAATTTTACACCAAAACGGATACTTCTTCGATTGTAACTCCGTCTACCAGGCTACGCGATCAATTTTTATATCAACCTTTCGTTCCACCCACGAATAATAAATAAACAGTTCCCATCCCCTTTTGAAAACGACTCAATCGGTCACGCCGATCGAACTCTGTTTATATCAGTGTTTACTTCGATCGCTTTATTTTTCTGTATACCAATTTCCCTCCGATAGAGGCCTGGAAATTGCGCCTCTCGAACGACGCGATGAAGAAAAATAAAGGAGCGGCGTTAACGAGATTCGAGAGGGATGAATCGTGGAGGAGGAGGGGTGGCATGGTTCGTGTACGCGTCAGATTTGATCCGGGGAGCGAGCGTGTGTGCGTGTTGGCGCGGAGAAGCGCAACTTGCCGACGTGTATCGGGTGTAATCGGTTTCCTCGGGGAATCCCACCCTCTCCGTGGGTGCCGGCGAACCGGGGGGATAATTTGCGGCGTCTCGACGCGGCTGCGTGGTCCAATCCGCGATACCAGCCAATCGGCTCACGGCTGCGCGGACTCGAACTGAGAACAAAAGGATCTCTGCCGATAGAGAGAGAGGCGGCCGTGATCGCCATGCAGGGACCAGCAAAAACGTCAGCTACGTACATATATACGGAGTGCACCGCGGCATCGATTGCTTCCCCTAGGGGTTCCAATAAAACCGCTTCGAACTTCGTCCCTCCAACTTCTAGCACTCCTCGCTAAATCTCTCCGTTTAATCTCGCAAAATATTTGTCGATCTTTGATAAAATGCGATTGACGATGGATGGTACACGATTGATTAAGAAACGATATTTTAGGGAACGATAGATCGATAATGTGAAAAATAATCTTTTTGCGAGACCAACGAAAGTTTGGTACAACCCAGAGTAATGAATTAGAAAAATTCTTAATTTTGAATTATCTTTGTTTCCCCACGAAATATTTCCCTTCCTCCGTGAATAAAAAGCGTATAGTTTTTAATGTCTCGGATAAATGAAGTAACGAAGCGTTTGATTAGCAGCGAGATTTACAAACATTGTCTGGTTTCAGGTGGCAAGGAGGACGACCCAAAAAGTTCCTCGTCCAGTACGCTCAGCTCAGCGCAGAGCAAGAAGCAACGAAAGGCGCGCACGGCTTTCACGGATCATCAGCTCCAGACTCTGGAGAAGAGTTTCGAGCGACAGAAATATCTGAGCGTGCAAGACAGGATGGAGTTGGCAGCGAAGTTGCAGCTGACCGACACTCAAGTCAAGACGTGGTACCAGAATAGAAGGTAGGATTAAAACTCGCGAAAATTTATGATACCTTTGACAGATCATGGCTGTTCTCGGTGACAATACGGGGTGGATAATCTTCGAAAGTAATAAACAACCCCGTGTGACACGATATTATCGAGCAACACGATGCAACAACGGATAATAGCGCTCTTCGGCATCGAGAATAAACAAGCGACGCTCCTCATGAATCTAAACCAATTAATAATAAATTGCTTCGCATAAGAGTATCCTGTCGACGTGTCGTAAACAAGCTTTATTCGCGTTTTAAGAAAGAGCAATTCAATACAACGGAACGTTGTTGTTCCAATCGTTCGATAAACAGGCCGAGATCCCTTCGAGAACGTTGTCGCTCAACAAAGAAACGCGCGAATCACGAGCCCTCGTTGTTCGGTATCTGGTAAATGAAATCGCCAGACAGACAATGGACGATTATCTTTATAAACGGTCCGAGGGGCGAGATAAGAAGTCGGCGAAGAAGATCGATCGGGACGATCGACATTTTCGTTACTCTTTGCTTGTCAATCGGGGGATGCTCCTTGTCAAGAGAAGCCTGGAATGAGTAGCGTAGCGGCGAGGGCTTCCGTGACGGCGCGTATCGAATCCGTAAATGAAAATCGCGGCAGCCAACAAAGGCGCTGTTTACGTGGTTAAACGCAAGGATCACCGGCCATTCGGACGTTCCCGCTTCAACATCTCGAAAGTCATGTAGCTTCACTAGCAGCCTCGCGAACGTTGGTAATCGCAGCAGCGTGAACGAGCCTTTAAAAAACCGTGAACCTTGGGAACTGATGGTTTTTGTCGCGAAACAGTGCTACATTTGAGACATTTCGTAAAAACGGAACCTCTAGCTTTTAAATAGGGCGCTGTTAACCGTGACAAAATGAAACTTGAAACTTAAAAATACAAATTTGGTTTTTAAACACGAAATTTTGAACAAAAGGGTATACTGTGCCGCAGGGTCTCAATATTGACAACGAAAAGAGAATTGGAGCAACCGGGATAGAATCGATTTCAGGATCCTTAGCGGCATCCTTTGTATAAGAAGAAGAAGAAGAAGAAGAAGAAGAAGAAGAAGAAGAAGAAATTGAGGAAGAAGAGTACGACGAAGAAGACGGAAAGAGGCGACTGTTTCGCGATAGTTCTCGAGTTACTTCAAACTCTTTGCGGGAGGGGATACCAAGGGGATGAAAAAGTTCCAACCCAACGTCTTGGAAATGTCTAAAAAAGAGAACTCGTCGACTGAGACCCGAGCTCTAAGTGTATCACATAGTAAATTTAGTTTTCCAACCTCCGTTTTCACCGACTCCCTTCTTCTCCTCGTGACTCGACCTCGAGTTGCAGTTTACGATGAAATTCCTCCACGAGCCTTTCCTGAGGGATTGTCGGCCATCTTTGCCAACATGGCGGACCAGTCCTGGATCCGTTCGAGCGAATCTGGCCGATCAAACGGAGGCTAAGAGCCACGCTTTCGTTCGAGTTAACTCAATCCACTAGCTCTCTACCATCCCACTTTTCCCTCTCTCTGTCGCTCCTCTCTCCCTACTCCCATCTCTCCGTTAGCATCTTCTTCTCTTTTTCTCTTTCTCTCTTTTTCTCCTTTTCTCTCTTTCCCTCTTTCGTCTTTCCACATCCTTTCCCCTACTGCATCCCTCTAGTCTGTTTCTTCCGCACCACCCACGACCGTTCCAATCGATGGGCTCGCGACAACGGTCCTTTAGATACTTTTAGAAGCCCGCAGAGCGTTTCCCGTGGGGATATAGCTGACTGATCGGTCCCCTCACGGGATTCCCTCGAACTTTGCCAACGTATCCTCCAATTTTACACCAAAACGGATACTTCTTCGATTGTAACTCCGTCTACCAGGCTACGCGATCAATTTTTATATCAACCTTTCGTTCCACCCACGAATAATAGATAAACAGTTCCCATCCCCTTTTGAAAACGACTCAATCGGTCACGCCGATCGAACTCTGTTTATATCAGTGTTTACTTCGATCGCTTTATTTTTCTGTATACCAATTTCCCTCCGATAGAGGCCTGGAAATTGCGCCTCTCGAACGACGCGATGAAGAAAAATAAAGGAGCGGCGTTAACGAGATTCGAGAGGGATGAATCGTGGAGGAGGAGGGGTGGCATGGTTCGTGTACGCGTCAGATTTGATCCGGGGAGCGAGCGTGTGTGCGTGTTGGCGCGGAGAAGCGCAACTTGCCGACGTGTATCGGGTGTAATCGGTTTCCTCGGGGAATCCCACCCTCTCCGTGGGTGCCGGCGAACCGGGGGGATAATTTGCGGCGTCTCGACGCGGCTGCGTGGTCCAATCCGCGATACCAGCCAATCGGCTCACGGCTGCGCGGACTCGAACTGAGAACAAAAGGATCTCTGCCGATAGAGAGAGAGGCGGCCGTGATCGCCATGCAGGGACCAGCAAAAACGTCAGCTACGTACATATATACGGAGTGCACCGCGGCATCGATTGCTTCCCCTAGGGGTTCCAATAAAACCGCTTCGAACTTCGTCCCTCCAACTTCTAGCACTCCTCGCTAAATCTCTCCGTTTAATCTCGCAAAATATTTGTCGATCTTTGATTAAATGCGATTGACGATGGATGGTACACGATTGATTAAGAAACGATATTTTAGGGAACGATAGTTCGATAATGTGAAAAATAATCTTTTTGCGAAACCAACGAAAGTTTGGTACAACCCAGAGTAATGAATTAGAAAAATTCTTAATTTTGAATTATCTTTGTTTCCCCACGAAATATTTCCCTTCCTCCGTGAATAAAAAGCGTATAGTTTTTAATGTCTCGGATAAATGAAGTAACGAAGCGTTTGATTAGCAGCGAGATTTACAAACATTGTCTGGTTTCAGGTGGCAAGGAGGACGACCCAAAAAGTTCCTCGTCCAGTACGCTCAGCTCAGCGCAGAGCAAGAAGCAACGAAAGGCGCGCACGGCTTTCACGGATCATCAGCTCCAGACTCTGGAGAAGAGTTTCGAGCGACAGAAATATCTGAGCGTGCAAGACAGGATGGAGTTGGCAGCGAAGTTGCAGCTGACCGACACTCAAGTCAAGACGTGGTACCAGAATAGAAGGTAGGATTAAAACTCGCGAAAATTTATGATACCTTTGACAGATCATGGCTGTTCTCGGTGACAATACGGGGTGGATAATCTTCGAAAGTAATAAACAACCCCGTGTGACACGATATTATCGAGCAACACGATGCAACAACGGATAATAGCGCTCTTCGGCATCGAGAATAAACAAGCGACGCTCCTCATGAATCTAAACCAATTAATAATAAATTGCTTCGCATAAGAGTATCCTGTCGACGTGTCGTAAACAAGCTTTATTCGCGTTTTAAGAAAGAGCAATTCAATACAACGGAACGTTGTTGTTCCAATCGTTCGATAAACAGGCCGAGATCCCTTCGAGAACGTTGTCGCTCAACAAAGAAACGCGCGAATCACGAGCCCTCGTTGTTCGGTATCTGGTAAATGAAATCGCCAGACAGACAATGGACGATTATCTTTATAAACGGTCCGAGGGGCGAGATAAGAAGTCGGCGAAGAAGATCGATCGGGACGATCGACATTTTCGTTACTCTTTGCTTGTCAATCGGGGGATGCTCCTTGTCAAGAGAAGCCTGGAATGAGTAGCGTAGCGGCGAGGGCTTCCGTGACGGCGCGTATCGAATCCGTAAATGAAAATCGCGGCAGCCAACAAAGGCGCTGTTTACGTGGTTAAACGCAAGGATCACCGGCCATTCGGACGTTCCCGCTTCAACATCTCGAAAGTCATGTAGCTTCACTAGCAGCCTCGCGAACGTTGGTAATCGCAGCAGCGTGAACGAGCCTTTAAAAAACCGTGAACCTTGGGAACTGATGGTTTTTGTCGCGAAACAGTGCTACATTTGAGACATTTCGTAAAAACGGAACCTCTAGCTTTTAAATAGGGCGCTGTTAACCGTGACAAAATGAAACTTGAAACTTAAAAATACAAATTTGGTTTTTAAACACGAAATTTTGAACAAAAGGGTATACTGTGCCGCAGGGTCTCAATATTGACAACGAAAAGAGAATTGGAGCAACCGGGATAGAATCGATTTCAGGATCCTTAGCGGCATCCTTTGTACCCCAACACCGTTTCTACCGCGTCATTCCGTGGCGCCTGCAATTTCGTCCTGTCGATACTTCGCAGTCCTATCTTTTCTCGATCATCACGCTCGTTAGTCACGAGGATCCAGTATTTAGGATCTACCGAGAAAAATTTAATTCGTTGGTTTCGCATTGTCTTTCGGAACTGTTTCTCCACGCTCGATTAGTGTTCGACATACTTTAAAAGGTTTCCAAAAAATAGGTATTTCTATTTAATAGAATAGTTTTGTTAAAAATTTTTTAGTCCGGTTAATAATAGTATAATCCGACGACTTTCTCAACAGTGGAAGAAGAATTTCTAAGCAAAGCATATTTAATTAAAATTGACTCGAACGCTGCTTGCATTTTAATACGGAAACATTAAAAAACCCTTTGGACAGGCGTTCTTTTTATTTTCGCCTTCTTTTTCCAGCCGTACACAAAGACTACTTTCCAAATTTATAGAAAATGTGAATTTTAAAGCGCCTACGCTCCAATGTACAAAGGAATATTCAAAAAGCCCCATGAGAAACACGGTAACTTTGTAAGGGCGTACCCGTTGAAGAAATCAGTTTTCTGAACATTTAACGGTTGAAATAATCGCGTCAGCTCCCTGGAACACGCTTCATTTTCCACAAAGAAATTTCGTTCGAATGACTTTCCATCCTCGAAATGGCTTCACGTCAATTTTCACCCCGTCGTTAGTCTTCGGTGGTGCGCTACACTCGAAGAGTGATTAGCTCCGGAACACCCACAACTCATGATTGCGCGACTTCTGCAGCCGTTTAGTTTGGACAAGCAGCCGATCGAGCTCAAAGAAAGCGAATCGTTAATGAGGATCTCCGAGGCTCGAGATGCGTCACGTATGGCGGCGAACAAAAAGCAGAGGGAGAGAGAAAGAAAGAGGTACAAGAGGGCAAACCGTCGACTCTAAACCGTGCCATTAGACTGTCAATTACGAGGCGAGCGAACGCCGTAATGACAGACGTCCCTGTTAGTCGTTGCGTCAATCGACCTGTATTTCGGTGGCCATTCAGTTTTTCGAATCTAATTGCGAGCCAGCTGAAAACGTTTTCCATTTCGTGAGCAAACTGGCCGCGTATTACGCGTCTATCTACAGACTCGTTAATCGATCTAGAATTACCGCCACTTGGCAAGGGGAATCGAGACGAGAGGAATTTTCATCCGCGATTCTCGAACTTAATTTTTTTCTCTTTTTTACGATGATAAACATGATATAGAAATACTCGTGAATGATCGAAAGGGGTTAATTAATCGAGTCGAGGAACGACGACGATGGTACGCGTGCCATGATTATCGCCGGTTTGGATAAAAGAGCGAAAGGCTGCTAAGAGGGCGCAAAAAGCCGGGAAAATTAGTGACGCTTCTGTCGGCTGGCTTCTTAAGTGCCCGCTTAAACTTTTGTTGCTCCGTGTACGCTGTCGGAGTGACTCGGCGCCTTTTCGCGAAGGCGCCGACCACACCTCGGGCGCCATGACGACGGATCTCGTGTCCCTTTTTCTCAGCCAAACTATCACCTTAGAGAGGCACCAAATGGCTTTTCAACGCAGCTACCTCCTTCAACCTTCTTCCCAACGGAATAGATTTTTTCAACACATTTCTCTGGAGAGTAAACGCGGATCAACGAGTAATTAAACGGCCTGTTGCAAGGCTCCAATCGTTGCGGCGGCGTTTAGCAAATCGCTCGTAACGAGATCGCGAAAAACAACGAAGATAAACAAGCAGCAGAACCGGTAAAACGAAACGGGTCGTCACCGGTAATGAATACTCGGCTCGATCAGTATTTACTCTGCTCTTGAAAACCTCCGTGGCAGGATTGCCGTTTAAAATCGTACGAGTTACGGTGATTTTCTCTACCAAACGTGTTTTCCGCGAAATCGATCGCGGGCCGCCGGCCTCGCTTAAATTGCCTCGCCAAGTCTCGATAAGCGATACGCTCGCCACTTTTTCTTGGCCGCATGCCGGGCATACGCGACGGAGAGTTGGTTATTTAGAAGTCATTAGGACTCGTTACGTTACTCACCGCGCACGGTCCCTACTTATCGGCTAATTACGTACACGGTCGTACACAAGTCGGTGCATCGGTGGATTCGTAAGTGGTGTTCGAACACGATCGTTTCGCGCTTTCGGTCTTTAACGTCGCTCGGCACACTTACCGGCGCCCAGGAACTGCATTCTAATGAAACGCTACAAGACGAGCTCGCTCGTTCGTTTATGTAATTCTCGACGCGCATCGAGATTTATATATTCGGACAAGTGGATTTATGTATCCGCGTTGAATTTATGCGCCAGTGACTGACTGGATTTATCGCTGCCACGCCACTACCGAAGCCCTACTACTTTAATTAGTTCGAATCGCGGCCTTAACCCTATGCTGACGACTACCCCCTTCTAGCGGAAAATTCTATTGGACGTGACGTCTTTCGGGATTAGGAGTAATCTAATCGTTTCGAAACCGATGGACGCCAAAACGTTGCTTTGATATTCTTGTTGCACGGTGCATCGATAAAAGGCTATGGGGCGATATTCGATGAAGGGAGGTTCGATCGTCGAAGAGGAATTGGCCGACGACGCGGAGTAAAATGGGGAGCACGGTAACGATTCCGAAAAACGTAAGCTGAGCTGGAAAGCAGCATCGAGCTACCGCATAATACTCTAGAATTACGAGTCACGTCCCGGGGGCAGGATTCTCTCGCACGCACACGACTGCTGCCGAATCTTCCAAAGCTGAAGCTTCGCTTTTATAGCGAGTCGTAAGTGCATACACGTAGATGCATAGACGCGATTCGCGTTATGGAAGTCAACGAAATTACACCGATATCGCTTAAAGCACTCGCCACAGGGAAATAGAATTCCACCGACATCGCCGATAAGGAAAAGATCTTCGCTGGATAGATCTTTCGTCTTTGATTTCGTTTTAGATCAACGTGAAAGGGAAAAAGTCAACAAAACTTTAAGTAGAACGAAATATTTCGTTACGTTTCGAGAGAAGAAACTATCGTGTTTTCGTCGTCGAGAGCTTAAACGAAAATACCAGCAAGTGAAAACGTCACAGGCGGACAGAACCATCCAGCGAGCTTGAGAGAGGCGAGAATCCTTCACACGGTTTTGCACTCGTTATATATCATCAACGCTAAACACCATCACCCATGAACACGCTATAATATTTTGCTACATGGCTATCTAGAAGTAATACCTCATACACACATTGGATAAGAACCAAGAGTGATACGCGTGTAACGGGCCTCGGAATAGAGATGCCGGTGCGATAATAAGATACCGATAAGTCAAGGGGGAGATTAAAAATTACCCTCAAACACGCTACGGGTCTACGTAACGCGAAAGTTCAATTCTACGCTTAACACTAATTACGATGTATTTATTCTCCTACCTTTTGTTCGAACGAGGAATCCTTTATCGATGATCTTCCAACGGAACATCAACGCTGAATGGAGCCGCACGAACTTAAGGTAAAGGTAAAACGGAGAAATGAGTCACGCGCTTCGATACCATTACGCCAACGAACGCACGCACAATGGTCTCTAAGATGAGACGAAGCGGCATAAGATTTAACGACGCACAGAATTAATAACGCGGCGATGTTAAAGGTACGCCGGAGAAGCCACGATTAAACGACCTGCCACGCGACCAAGGACTTCGATATTCGGCGAACCCAAGTTTGTATTTTGTTCGCGTCGCGACCGACTCGAAACATAACAAGTATCATCGCGCTATATTCTCCACCGTATTTTCGTTGCTCAATAATATTTTCACCTTGTTCTCGATATTTCGAACGTACCGTTGTATCTATTATACCGTTCGCATTTTAAACGAACCAATCAATTGTTTCACGTAATCCGAGTAAACCTACGTAGAAGAAAAATGTCATCACCGAAGAGAAAGTACTCCGTAAATATAGCAATTACCTAAAGCGTCGAATTGAGGTGCTGTTAAACGCGAACAGGCTCACCCGAGGCGATCTGTTAATTAGAGACTCGCGCAAAACATTTCCATTGAAACAATAAATTAGGTGTAAATTTTACCGCGAGAACCGGGGAAAGAAACGCGTAGAGAAATGCAAGGAAGAAACGGCGTTTTTCTTTCTTTTTTCCCCTCTTCTTTCCTTGAAAGCGCGGCGCCGTAACACCGTGGCGACATCGCTAACGCGTTGTGATACATCGCAATCGTGAGAACCCGGCTCCGTTGTTTCTTGAGGCTTCTCGACACCAGCCGGAAGAACACACGAGCTTCCCACGCCTCTAGTAAAACCGCTTTATAACGGATCGTCTTGATTTCTCGGCTAGTCAAATGCACTCGTTTCAAGCCGATCTTTCGCCAAGCAACCAACCATCCACGGTCGGCGTGATCGAAGAAAAATTCGTGTCACGAAACCACCGAGCACCGGCATGATTTCGTGTACGATTTCAAGTACACGAGTCGGCCGAGGAATTTCACGAAATAGGTAGAAAAACGAGGCTAACCGGTCGGTCGCCGATAACCGAGGGGGGTGTACGGTGTAACGATACATTTGCATGCGCATTTGTCGGCCTATATAGCCTATAATGTTCCAGCTAAGTTTTCTGTCTAAAAATACTAAGTAGCACGGCAATTTCGCCCGAGAAAGCGTGGCTAGAAGAATTCTATCGTTATTTTCTCGGCTCGTTACCAACTACCCTTTAGTCGGTCATTTTTTTAAATTTTATACTCCTTTTAAGGGCGAACACGACTTTGTAAAATTAATGGTTGAACGTTGTTACACAAACATGCTTCGTCCTGGCTAATTTTAATTCTATTTTTTTTTTCTTTCTTTCTCCATTAACTTGTACGGTAGTACCTACGTGGATCAAAATTGATACGTTCACCCGTCTACCCGAAGAAACATGTGTCCCGAAGTCAGTCGAGCAAATAATAATTTGAAAATATGTCGCCCTATTCTCCGCTCCTTTCTCTGTCTGTCGCCATTATTATCGCAAACCGAGCCGACAGCTTGGCTGCATTAGTGTCGCGAGGACTTGTAACCACAAAACCACCGACCAGTTCCAAACACCATTATAAATGCATTAACTCTCCCCCTTGGCTTTATCCTCCCCCTTCTAACCGTGCACTGCTCGCGTAATTCTATATTCTCTGTTGATTTGAGTAAATTCTTTGCGTAATTTCAATCATTGATACCAATATTTCGATCCTAGGGTCGAAATTACGAATATCGAAGCAAAAAACAAAAACAAAAAAAGAAGAATATGAAATTTTTTCGTTAACACGGTACGAGGTAAAAGATGCAGCTTCCAAAGAAACATTTCCCAGAGTCACCGAAAGAACGGTTCCCTTTCCATCGTCTCGAAAAGTCGACGATCATTAAGCCCGATGGAAACGATCGTTACACTTTCTTAACACTTCCCTAGGATCTCCTCCCCCCGTTTACCCTTCGCTTTATTCGAAGCAAAATCGAGGCAGCCCCCGGGAACCTCTCGAGAACGATAAATCAATGACTCTTGCTCTTTCCGCAGCTACTTCCGACCCTTTCTCTATCTCGCTCGCTCCCGCGATTATTCAATACCGATACAAAGAACCGGCGCAGCAATTAAGGGTGTTTTAGAGTGGTTGCACTCGAAAATGACCAGCCACCCCTGGCATACAGTGGGGGTATTAAAAAACATTACTCATCATATAATCGCACGAGTGGTTTTCATTGCAACTTGTCGTCTCCGTTCTTCGCCCCGTGCTCACCTTCTCTTTCTCTCTTTTTACTCTTCGTTTCTTTCTCTCTCGTCCCGCTCTCTTGTGCTTGTGCATCGGTGGTCTCCTTTTCGCCAATGTGCCAGCAGAAAAATGAGAAATGATCGTGGCTCGATTCAGAGGGCCCTGTTTAAAATTCATGAACGATTTTACTGCTACCTCCCCTATCGCCGACCGTCACAAAAGGCCGAAAGCAGGGGCATATCGAGAGAGAGTGGCCCACATTTTCGAACGATGCACACGCGTGTAGAGAAAGAGAGACAAGTCGACACGGATGGGGCGAGGAAGAGAAGGGGGGAGGGATGCACCCCACGAAATATATTAATTGTCGAATTTTCCGTGCGAGCTGCATATCCGTTAGAGCCGCTTTGTCCCTTGCCAGCCACGGATCTCCTGATTATTAATTACCCTGACAACGAACTTCATCCCCCACCCTGCTCACCCTTTCTCGTCTGCCCTCCCGTAAAATTCGCGGCCTCGTTTCGAAGGTATAACGTTTTCTCTCTGTATTTTTTTATTTTTTATTTTGTAATTTCTATCCCGCGCCGCCGGTTTTTATGGAAAAACGTAACGAATGTCCCCACCGACCGCGGGAGCTCGTTAATTATCGTCCCGAATTCCGCAGCTAGCGAATCGTTGGCTTTTAATTGAGAGGGTAGCGAACCGCCTGACTGATTTATCGTCGTGGATAATCGTGACGTTTGACGGCGTTCGTCGGCAGGCTCGGTTGGCTAAAATTTTATTGGCGATTTCGACCGCAAACTCGTCACGCAGAGTTTTTTCTAATTACTCCACGGTAATTACCGTGAGCGAATCGACCGATCGATTGCCGATTACTGGAGCGTGAATCCATATTAAACGAGGATCGATTACGCGTATAACTGCCGTTAATTATTAACGAACCTACGCGGCCGCGGAATTATTTTTGCATCGATTAAAAATTGTTTTATCAACCATTCGTATCGCTCAAATCGGTCCACTCGTGTTCGACTAATTTTCAGAACAACCGTACCACGAATTTGGTCTTCGTTTTCGTCGACGACGCGTCAGGACGTTTTACCATCGCGAACGCCACCGCGTGTGTAATCGTCAAACAATGAAGTATAACGTTACGTTTACGATAATAACAAACGTGTAATACGCTGTAATTCGAGCGAGAGAGCTAAATCACCACGTGTCAGTTCAAATAGGAACTATAATTTTCCTCTTCGCTCTTTAATAATTACGCGCGATGCAACGAGTTGCGTAATTGGCCCAATTGGAGTACTATTATCATCGTGCAAGCCTCTTGGATGAATTTCGTTCTTTTCGTTTACTCTGCATTTCCATAATAACGCTCGAGAAGGGAATCCGCGGCACGAAATCGTGCTTCTCCGATCGCGTTTTTTTAAATTCATAGTCGGAAACATTTCCCTATCGCTGAACGGGATCAAAACGAATGCTATCCTTCTCTTTTACAAATGATCGCAATTTCCCACGAATCATCGTACCGACTCACGATTTATCGCTACGTACACAAATATCGTAAGACCGTTCACTGTTTTCTCGTCCCTTACAATAATCGATTTCACAACCTCCCCAAGGATTTTATCTTTATCCAATTGAACACGTTCGCCGGTATCAAACCTTGGAACGACTCACCGATATATCTCTAGCGCGTCTAAGGGCGCTTTAACGTTCGCAGGCGCGGCGTAGGAACTTGCGCGCGTGGCATGATACGCGATGATTAGGCAGTGAAACTCCACGGGCTATTTGTTAGTATAATAAGCCCGCCAACAGTGTGGCCAACGTAACCGCTTGGCGGCACGCCACCCCGTTTTAGCGTAATTGTCCCAGATCGAGATTTACATATGCGAACAGAGATTGGAAGGCGATCGAACGGACTGGAGACGACGAGGGGTGGATTCGAGGAAATCGTAAAAAGTCACGATTTTTATTTAGCTCCGAGTATCGCTCGATTCTAACGCTTTAAAGGGTACCTATGAACAATCGACGATGCGAATGGTACCTGATCGTTTCGGATTCTAAACTAACTAACGTTTCACGAACAGATCGGGGATCACGGACGTCGGTATAATGTAAATAATTTTTTAGCGACAAGGAATCGCACAATTTATAAAGTCCGCCCTGTATTCTCTTTGCAGAACGAAGTGGAAGAGGCAGACGATCGTGGGTTTCGAAATAATGGCGGAGAACAATTTCGCGGTGGCGGCGTTCCAGCAGCTGTACGGAAGCGGAGCGGCGGCGGTTCCTCCGCATCCCGCGGCAGGACGATACTGGCCGTATCCGAGCGCACACGCGTTACCAACAAACGGTCTCTTCTATCAGCAAGCATCGGCGGCTGTGACTCTGCAGAAACCTCTTCCCTACAGATTGTATCCACCAACGATGATTCTGGCAGGACCTAGCAACCCTCTCGGATCCTTAACTGCGAGCTCTAGCCTTTCGAATCTGAGTAACTACTACAGAGACAGTCCAGAGATGGCTGACGGTAGAGACAGAGAAAACATGGAAAGATCATCCAGGCAGAGGGACAGAAGCAAAAGTCCTGTGCTCAGCGACAGGTCACCGCTGATGAAAGAGGAAAGACTGTACGCACCCACGATGGTTCAACCGGGTTCCAGTAACACTCTTGGAACGCTCACGACAAGTTCCAGTATGTCGAACCTGAGCAATTATTACAGAGACAGTCCGGAAGTGACGGATGGGCGGGAAAGGGAGAACATGAACAGAGCGTCGAGACAGAGGGACAGGAGCAAGAGTCCCGTCTTGAGGGAGAGGTCCCCAATGTGCAAGGACGACAGACTGTACACACCGACGATGCTTCAAGCGGGGCCTAGTAACACTATTGGGTCGTTGACAGCAAACTCGGGTCTGTCGAATTTGGGCAGCTATTACAGGGACAGTCCGGACATGATCGAGGGTAGGGAGAGGGAAAATTTGAGCAGGGCGACCAGACAGAGGGATAGGAGCACCAGCCGTTCCCCCAAGAGGGAGGACAGTCCTCAGAGTATAAGGGCGGACAGCGACGAAGAGAGTATACACGATATCTAGGGCACAGAAGCCGAAGGAAGGTTCGACGAACGTACGAACGGAGGGAACCGCTGAAGCGCGCGGTTAGGTTGAGATCGACGAGGATCGATCGGGTTCTTTTCACGAGGAACACGATTAATCCCTCGAATAAAGCTTCGGGAAAATTAGCGCGTTCGAAGAAAAATTTCAACTTCGTGGAAGTTGTGATATCTCGAGATTGAAAGGGAGAATCGTTTTTGGCAGCGAGGTCGAGTCTTTCACACGTTAGAGCAGCCAGAAGATGAGGAACGTCCATTGGAACGATGGAAAGTGTTAACCGTGTTAACGTACGAAAATGGTGGTTTATAGCAGTTACTGGAGTCGTACCTACTGTGTTACCTACTAAGCAAGAATGTATGTCAAAATTCCTGGTCGATCAATGTTCATCGAAACACGAAGGATCGCTTGAATTGCACGCCAATGCCAAGTATTACGCAAATCGGTCGATTTCGTGAGGTGGAACACAGGAAGTGACATGGCACGGGACGTCCGGAATTTCCTAGATAATGAGAATGCGTAGAGGAAGCGTTATGTGGTTAACCAAAGTTTCGCGATTCGAACATTTAATGAAACGACGGTACGGTGAAACAGTATTCATACTCAATGTTAATAATCGTTGTACCGATAGATCGGAAGAGACGGTTCGTCGGTCGCGCGTATGCCGACGTAAACGCCAAAACGAAACGTTTGTTAATCGGTAGAAACGTGGTCGAATGACACAAGGCGGCTACTTTTCTCGATGTAAATAAAAACTGTTTACCTGTCTGGGAAAGGGAAAGGATAAAGAATAGGTTAGAGAGCCGATTAGACCTACCATCGAGAATGGCTGGAGTCGCGCCAGGAAACGAGCCAATCGCGCACGAACGCGAATCTACAATTAATATGACATTAGAGGGGACCTGCCTGCGGGGGCAGAAATCCGAAATGACACGAAATTACACGCGGTCGTTGGATAAGAAAAAAGGTCGGAAAAAAAGAAGTCAGGGAGAGTCAATGTGGCGCTGATGGGTCCGAAAGTTATTCAAATAACCGAGCACCGTTTCTTGGCGTTCCACGTGGCGAAACCGGCACTTTGCTCGCGATCCGTTCGAGAAGCACGAAGAAAAAAATTGGCTAATTGATATCGACGCGATTCCCAGATCGTATCACGCGACGAGCTCGTAACTTGGGGAGGTAAATTTCCATTGTAAATACTATTAGAACTCAATCCACGCGATTCGCCGCAACGTCGATATAATTTCGCGTGTTCAGCGAACAACTGTTGTAAATAGCTACGTTTGAGAATGAAGTCGTATGTAAGTTGAATAGGCCGGTTGGACGCGTCGAGATCGCAGGTATTTCTAGAGCGTGAGTCGAAGCCAACCGTGATAACAAGATATTCCGAAGTATTTTTCAGATTCCAGTATACGTAGAAGAACGCGGAGGACGTGTCTGAACCATCGGAATTGTTTCATTGTTTCGTTCGAGCGATTTCGTGTCGCGCGATACAAAGATATTCAACGTTCCACGAAAAGGAGAAGATCAAGTTCGACGGTGCAGACACGGTGTTGCGCGTTCAGCGAAGAAATACCAGTATTATGAATGTATAAAATTAGGCTGTACGATGAGGAGAACAGGTGTACGAAGTAAAGGAACACTTAGAAGAACGATGGCGTTGTTGTAAATCCGTCGGGACGCGATCCAGAGTCTCACGGTATCGTGCGACTTAACGTTAAGTAATTAAGCAAAAAGTACATCGTATAAATCATGCTTTGTAAAATAATGTCTGTATAGCGAGAATTATTATATGGAAAATATATTATACTAAATTTAACGCTCAGTCTCCTTTCTTTTTCTTTTTTTCTATTAACGAACATCTCATCCTCTTTTCCCCGTAATAAGTTCGTTAGTATTCATAAGGTTATAGATGTTATCGAAGCGAGCAATGTAGCAAGAAACATTTTGATTGCTTGTCCGCTCGCGAACCAGTCGTAACAGGCAGATTTAGCGAATTTCATTATTTCCACCATTATCTTCCACGGCATGGCAGCGGGTGTAAAACTTAATTGAATTCTCGAATTAGCACTTTCTTCTTACTTTGTGAAATTAACGATGAACCGGAAGCGATCGTAGATTAAAATTAAAATTAACTCGGTCGTTAGTCGAAAATGAAAGGAAGAAGGTGTGCCTACCCTTTCTTCGGGAACAGTTCGCCACGATCGAGGTGATTTCTATCGAAGCAACCGAATCCTTCCTGTTAACCGATCGATTCCTCTTCTCCGTACGTAACTCGCGCAAACAAGTTTGGCCTTTGAACGAAAGACTTTAAGCCTTTCGAGCTGTTTTTCACGCGACGATGCATATTGCAAAACGTTTACGATCGGGTTAATGCCTACACAGAGATCTCGTCCACCTCCTGTTCACTTATTTGCATACTTATTTGCATATTTACTTACGCAAACCGTTTGATCGCGTTTCGCGTCTTACGGTTAAACATGTAAACGATCCAACAACGTATCTCTAATTGTGTCAATTAAATAATGTAACACAGTCGTTCGAAACTTCCCACCAGCGTTCTTTGTGAGAAAGTTTCAGATAAAGCAGAACTTTCATCGAAAAGTGGCCAGTATGCGCGGATTAACGAAATTTTATCCTCGATTCGCGTGAAAGAATTCCAAGCGTAAAGCCGAACAGTTATTACGAGACCGCCTGTCTCGTTTCCATTACCGAGCAAATTTTCGGCACACCGTCCGTGGCACGATGTATAATTTGCAAGGGCCTTACGAGTCGTCGAAGGTAAAACCCGAGAAGCGTGACAGCGTGCTCGAGGCTTAATCGCGTTTGCTTATTTCCGGCGTTGGTCAGCCGACGCTGCAATTATGTAGGAGCGAGCTCGAGCGCTAACTGCTGCATAAGGGCTTATTTTATTCCTATTAGGGTAAAACGGGTAGCCAGGACGACGCACATTCTCGTGTATCCCCAATTACCTGAAATTAATTTGGGCCCCATTAGCGGTGTCCCAGTGCCCCTGCGCCAACAATTTTTCCCAACGGTCTTCCGCCGCTTCCTCTTCTCGTAATACATATTTAAAACGAAAACCACAGGCTGCGTAAATGTTCTCTGTTTGATTTTCAAAACTATACGACGCGTGTTAATTAACCGTAAACATGGCCGGGAAGATTGTTCGATTTTCGCAGAAAGTTCCGAGCAATTAAGTCAGGATTTCTCATACCTGGAATCGACAAGAAACGCGTCGAATCATTTTATCGTTCGATCTATCACATTTCGGTGAAAGGTTACGACTGGTCGACGAGGAAAATGAAATATTAATTTTTTTTATTTCTATCGATACTTTCTACGGTAGCTTCGCCAGTGAAACTAGCGTCGCTTCCGTGGGACAGAACACGAACCTAACACGCTGTTAAACACCGCGCACCGAACGTGTGCCTCGTAAAATGTTTTAAGAAAGCACCGTGTGCCCGCTCACGGTTTGCATAATTGTAGACCATGGCCGAGAACGGATACGCTTATTAGCTGAAAGCAGTAGGAAATCACAGTTTCAGTTTTTCGCCCGAAGGTTCCACGCGGTTCGCTTCCCGAAGGTGCACGCCCGATGGAAACCGAAGAAGAAGGGAATAAGGGACTGGCGAGAGGATGTGGTTAACCCACGGTCAAATCGAGCTTTTGCCAGGCTTCTGCATCCTGAAACGGGCGACAAAAGAGAATCACCGGAACAAAAGTACGCGCGTATACTGCCCCCGCATCCTGTTCTCTCTCGATCCTCCGACCATCGCTTGCTCTGTCTTGTCGATCGAAACGGCACGATCTGCCGCTTGAACTTTTTCACTGTTATAACAGGCGGAACGGTGTACATCGGTGTAGCGCACTGTTCGACTGAAATTGCAGCTTACCGATCGATAAAGTCGACGAAATAAAGAAATAAGGAAACGGGATGGTGTGAGACCAAGATCAATCGATTATCGTCTCGCAATCTTAGAATTGACAATGTACACGGTAGTCGATGTTTTACCGAGAATCGAGCCAACGTTCTACTTAATATTAATAACGCGTTCTCTGGAAACATAAGACCAAAGATGCGGAAAGCAATTAATCGGTGGGCATTTAATAAAATGCAAATAACTGGTCACCGATCGATTATCGGGGGTAGCGGTAAATAAAGTTATTTTGGCGACATCGCGGATCGCGAGCAGATCGAACAGCGCCGAGAGCGTTCCGCTTGTATTACGCCACGATCAAGGGGAACGTGGTTGGAAAAAGAAGAAAAAAAAAAGGTGGCAGAAGAAAAGGTACAACAACGAGGGTCTCGGGTGATCAGGAGTGAAGAAGACGGGGAAGAAGAAGGAGAAGAAGAAGTAGAACGAGAAGAAAAAAGGTGGATCGAGGTGAGTAAGAGCGTATAATGTGTCCAAAAGGCACCTGCCTTCTTCGAGCTTACTATCTTCCCATCGAATGGTCTCAAGAAAAGGAGCTAGACTCGAGTTAGCCGATGTTATCTCGTTCCGAGACCAGCGAACCACTTATATCGTTAATTGCTCCCACTTCCGGTCTCCCTTCTCCCTCTCTGTTTCTCCACCTTCTATCTCGCGTTCCCCTTCGGCATCCATCTCACTCCCACTGGCTTTATCTGTTGCCCGATGCGTGTGCTCGCGCGCGCTAAGAGCACGCATTATGCCTCCGGTTAAACTTCGGAAAGGCGAGCACGGAAGCTTATGCCCTTTTAAGCGGTCTCGTGTAAAGTGGATGTTCAACCGGCCTCGAACACACTGTACTTAATCGTCTCGCTCGAAATTATTTATCGTAACTCTGTTTTGCGGGAAAATCGTTGTAATTGGAGACTTAATAGGGAAATCGCGTAATTTTATTGCATGTAGATCGGGTGCGTGGCCACGGAAAGCCCGAGGGTACACAACTGGCGTAATTAATTGAAGAATATCCAATGAACTTCTTTTGCACGGCCTCGAGGTAAGCTCGAGTGTAAAATCAGTATGGTACGACGACGATTAACTTTAATTTATGCCAGATTTTACGAGGGTACGTTAAACAGTTAACAAATTGGCAGGAAAGTTTCATTATTTCCAGATCTTGAAGCTCCGTTGCTCTTCCACCGGTATAACCAGTACCTGGTTCTACATAGACGTAATAGTTTCTCAGAAAAGCATCGAACTCGAATATCGTGTAAAGAGTGGCTAATAAAAATGCAAAATTCTTCCATTGGTCGTACGTANAAAAAAAAAAGGTGGCAGAAGAAAAGGTACAACAACGAGGGTCTCGGGTGATCAGGAGTGAAGAAGACGGGGAAGAAGAAGGAGAAGAAGAAGTAGAACGAGAAGAAAAAAGGTGGATCGAGGTGAGTAAGAGCGTATAATGTGTCCAAAAGGCACCTGCCTTCTTCGAGCTTACTATCTTCCCATCGAATGGTCTCAAGAAAAGGAGCTAGACTCGAGTTAGCCGATGTTATCTCGTTCCGAGACCAGCGAACCACTTATATCGTTAATTGCTCCCACTTCCGGTCTCCCTTCTCCCTCTCTGTTTCTCCACCTTCTATCTCGCGTTCCCCTTCGGCATCCATCTCACTCCCACTGGCTTTATCTGTTGCCCGATGCGTGTGCTCGCGCGCGCTAAGAGCACGCATTATGCCTCCGGTTAAACTTCGGAAAGGCGAGCACGGAAGCTTATGCCCTTTTAAGCGGTCTCGTGTAAAGTGGATGTTCAACCGGCCTCGAACACACTGTACTTAATCGTCTCGCTCGAAATTATTTATCGTAACTCTGTTTTGCGGGAAAATCGTTGTAATTGGAGACTTAATAGGGAAATCGCGTAATTTTATTGCATGTAGATCGGGTGCGTGGCCACGGAAAGCCCGAGGGTACACAACTGGCGTAATTAATTGAAGAATATCCAATGAACTTCTTTTGCACGGCCTCGAGGTAAGCTCGAGTGTAAAATCAGTATGGTACGACGACGATTAACTTTAATTTATGCCAGATTTTACGAGGGTACGTTAAACAGTTAACAAATTGGCAGGAAAGTTTCATTATTTCCAGATCTTGAAGCTCCGTTGCTCTTCCACCGGTATAACCAGTACCTGGTTCTACATAGACGTAATAGTTTCTCAGAAAAGCATCGAACTCGAATATCGTGTAAAGAGTGGCTAATAAAAATGCAAAATTCTTCCATTGGTCGTACGTACCAATCTAAGGAAGAAGAAGAAGAACAACAAAAAGAAATCGAGAAACGTCGCGAATAGCCACGATTTTCTTCGCGTAATCGGTCGTCGAAATGTCGAAATGTCGAAATATCACTAGGTAGCAACGCGGCATTCCTCCTGGCAACGTGTTAACGATCTTCTTTTTCCCGTGCCAGGGAGATTCGTCGAAGAAGATTAAGACGAAACCAGTTGGTCGAGTCGACGTGACAGCACGAACTGTGGAACGAGAAAAAAGCAAGGGATCACGGGGCGTAATCGCGGCACGGTGCGAACCGCTTACTTGCGTAAACGCAAGCGTGTTTAAGAAATCAACCCAACTCGCCTTCCATTTTCAGAATGCTCCCCAAAATTGAGCGTAATGTCGAACACGGATCGGTAAATTGGCCGCAAACTGGCCATCCTGAGCCACGAAACTCGTTACCGGATGTTTGCCGTGCCGCCATTTTACACATATCGGCGAATGTATCGAGACCAGAGGATTACGTTTTAAATAATACCGTATCAGGTTCCCGTCGTAAATTTCTATCAAAATATCTAGAACGCTTTTAATCGTTCGAACCAATTGAAGTTTATAAATAAAATTTAACAGAATGGCGTGTTTCATGCTCGAAAGTGAAACCCTGCCCATCATAATTCATCATTAAGGATGCAGTATATTATGAAATATAAAAGTAACAGAGATCCGTGATGCGAGATGTTTATCGTTAATCGAATCCTTTAATTGTGCGCTCGTTTCGGAACGATAACGTGGCGCGTGCAGGTGCACGAGGAGCGAAAACGATATAATCAATGGTAAGCTTGTCATTATCGAGTATCGTATATTATCGACGCTCATCAATGTGCCATACGAGTGAGATTTGTCGCTTGCATCGTTACCCATCCGATGACAAATCATCGTTCGGCCTGCTCAACGATTCCACCGCGATACTCTAATGTCACCCCAGTTACCTGTCTTCGTTGACCCACCGAGAAAAAGCTTGCTCTTGCGCGACCGCGCGTCAACCTAACTAATTAAGTAATTTGCAAACGAAGATAAGAAGCGAACGCATTACGGCACCTTGGTTAATCCTGGGTAATTTTTCTTCTAATTTCTTCATCGCAAAATCGATTCTTGATTCCACGTTCAGCGGCTCTACGTCGAAGCCAGCGAATTATTATTTTTAAAACACCACGCTACAACGTAGTTGGTAGCAATAATCTTCTAAAAATCGGATTTCACGATCAACACAGGCCCCGCCATTGTTACGTGTATCGCGTGTAACAAAAAGTAATTCATCCATGGCTCCTGAAATAATCGAAACACACATCGTGCCTCTTCGAGCAGCCACTTACACGCTGTATCTGATGTGGCCGCATTAAGGGAATGAATTATCGTCGCCCGATCGCGATAACCGTCGAATGTTTAGCCAACAGTTTTCTCCGCGTTACCCTTGCAATTTGCGTGCGTAAAAGCGCGTGCCCACGCGAGCAGCCGCTCCGCTGAAATAGACGCATCGCCGTGTCCAAGATAAACCAAGGGGACACGGAAACTTTGGAAACGAGCACATGGCCTGGAGAATTTAAATATTGTAATTAAGAGGAGGCTACGCGTAATTGAGAACCGAAGCCTGAGCTTCCTCCAGCACCGAGCATCGTTTCGGTGGGCGAGTTTCGGCCGAGCATATGGCTGGACAATTACCACGCAAACTCCGAAAACACGGGGGACACCGTCCTGTCTTATCTTTCTTCTCGATCCCGACCATTTTTGGGCCCGTCCTGCTAGTCGGTTGAAACCTCCTGCTCCTTCGAAGATACACCCTCCATACTTTTCGTTCCTTGTAACGTATTTTTCAGAGCAATCAAGCTCGTGTTCATCGTCGGAGAAAGTATTATTTTACAGGATACTTGTCAAAGCGTTTTCTCGTGTCCTGGCTAATTGTTTCTCGAGACACGATCGAACGATAAGAGGAAGTATATCTCCAAGTATCCTAGAGAATGATAATAAATACTCAAAATCTTCGTACGCTAATATATGCGTGAAGAAATTCTACGCGATAATCGTCAAGTTCGATTCCAGATTATGGGTGAGTAATGCCCTCAGCAACCGTTCGGCAGTCAGCGCGAAGACAGAATCATTACTTAACCCGATACACAGCGCGCGGTGGGTAGAAACTATAAGTACATACTGGATGCCCAGTTTACGTGCGTAAAGCCGAGGTCTCCAGCGGCGGTAAATTGATAAAGTGGGTGACAAGTCGTTAAATCACCGGCAGGTACGGTCATCGAGATGCGATTGCATGTGCAGTCGCACTCTCGCGTGTGCGCGCGGCTGTGAACCGGAGGGGCGACCGGGAGAGCACAAAGTACAGAGAGAGAGAAAGAGAGAAAGAGAAAGTACATTCGTAAGAGAAACAAAAGAGAGAGAAAGAGAGAGAGAGGGAGAGAAAGAGAGAGAGAGAAAGACCGGGTGTTACCGCGGAGAAGAGGAGAAAGGAGGAAGCGAGAATCAGATTTAGCAATCGACGATATATTTCAACTATCAACATTTTTGTAACTTATCGTTTTAGCGCGCGGGAACATTTACATACGCGTTTCGTAAATCATTTATAAAATACGTAGCTGGGAATTTACGACTTTCGCTCGCGACTGCTTTATGAACCTAGCTTTTTTTTTTCTTTTTAATCGAACATTCCCTTGTTACAAAAGTCTCGTTAGTTGGAAATGCATAATCTTGTTTAACGAACGTTTCGAGAGTTACTTGAGACAAAATTGTTCGGGACCCAACGCAGGCCGTCGCGTTGTTTCAGGAAATTTAGTTGCCCCGAGGAGAGGCGAGCCCGATAAATTTGCTCCATGAAAGGGGAAAGTGACGCGGCAGGTGGAATTCAGTGAGAACCGCTGAGAACACGGATTGTTTACCTAGTTGCCTTCCTGCGGATGACGCGATTGGTGTTAATCTAAATCACTGGCCATATTTCCAGCCCCCTTGTGCGTGTTGCTTGACGAACTATAACACAGGTAGCGTCATACGCTTTCTCTTCTTACTACCTCTACAGCTTCGCTTTCAACCAAATTTTAGGCTACTCTGGTTCCAAGACTGTAGCATGAACCACGATCGTTTAACCGATGATTCTTTCTTTCCCTTAATTCTACGAGTCTCCAACGTTTCATCGACAAAACTCCTGTCTTTTCACCTTTTCATTTCCTCCGACCTTTCTTTAAAGCGGCTCCTTTTTTTCGGAAAAAGATTGCTCGCGAGGCAGTTCCAACGGAGCATTCGAAGAAATTAGCAGGTGTGTCGCTTAAAAGCCGCCACAGCTGCCATGGAACGTAGCTAATTTTTTTTTCTCCACCTACCGAGCCAACATTCCCTCGAAATGTAAGATGGAAACGGATTCCTTTCCTTTCAAATTAACGAACAATTACTATCATCTTAAGAGATGACTCGGCAAACGAATTCAAGATCGTGATATTATCCACCGAAACGACTTCTGGGGCACCGACAATGGGAGACTGAAAAGACAGCCGAATGAAAACCAGAGCCACCACGAAACGAGAAATGCTCGAGATTCCCAGCGAAGGACAATCGACAGTTTACCGTTCGATCGAATCGACGCCAGAAATTGATTTCTCGTTCGATGAGTCGGCGAACAATTAGCAACACGTTTCGTGTTGGATCCGGAGGATGAAATCGGTGTTCGCGATATTAAGAGGGAAGTGACCAACCGCCGGTGGGAAGCGGTTTCTGGGAAATCGAAAGGCGAAGGTTCAAAAGTCGGGTGCACGATGATGGATGAAGAATCATTTAGAGAAGAAGCAGCAGGGTCTTGCGGGGAGGACTATTAATTACGACAAAAGGGACCGCGGTTCGGCATCGAGTATATAAGCGGCAGGGCTGAAAAGAGCGAACGATTAGTTACTTTAACCAAATTATCTCGCGGACAATGGGGCCAACAGGTGAGAAGTCTTCTTTTGCTTCGTGTTTCGATTCCGGAAGATCGTTGCCCTGCCGATGGAACAGCGTAAGGAAAAGCGTATACGCTTCGATCCTGTTTCAAATCCTTGAATTTTAGTTTACGACGATAACAAATTTGACGCGTGAAACGTAATTTATTTTTCAACGTAGTCGTATTTTGATCCGAACCGTGATAAAATGTGATTCACGAAAGAGAAGCGGTAACATCGAAGGTTATTCCGGTTTCCCATTCAACGGATTGGAAGTGGTCCGAATAGCCGAACGACAATGACGAGGCAACCGGGACAAAATGATCTTCGTTATACCGAAATCGGTAGCCAAATTGAGCTCGCACTTTAAAAGAACAGTAGGTTATCCAATATGTAGAATGTCGTGACGGCGTCCGAAATGGTTACAGGTCGTGGTCGTTTCCCATTGTGTCTCGAGTGGACAGGATGATCGTCGCTCATTTGTTTCCTGGCGGGACGGCGAGAGGCGTCAAGACGGCAAGAGAGCAACAGCAACAACGAGAACGACGATGACAGGAACGGCAGACAACGCTGCCTGTAATTTCATACGTCAGCGCCGAATATTAATTCGAATTCCTCCCTTAGACCGCTCGTCCTCGCAACGAACCGAGGCAACGGCAAGCGGAAGGCAGGGAAGAGGGGCAGTTTTTGTCCGGTAAATGATCGGCTTTTGTACCGGCATTGGATTCTTCGGGGACTCCCCGTAGCGGATAAGTGGAATCATTTCAACGATCCACGAGGATCAAGGCCGCCGCTACGCTCGACTACCGAATACCGTCTCTAATACGACTCTCTTGGACCGGTGTTCGATGCTCTTAAGGGATCTATCTTTAAAATTGGATCATTTTTAGTCGACCCTGTAGAGAGTTAACGTTCTCTTACAAACTTCGGCCATGGAACTTTCGCGATCTTCACGATCGAGGAGCACGTGCTTTGAGAACGAACGTTCCTCGAGATCGACGAAGGCAAACGTAACGTTTGCGATCTCACGCGGCAAGTGACTCGTGGAGAGAAAGGAAGAGTGGAACGCTTAACACGTTCCACCCTCGCGGTCCCGCAATTTGCATCGCAACGAGTACTCGTTTTCGTTGACGTCTGCGATGCGATAAATTCATGGCGCGACAATCATCGAATTAATTAAGAAACAACACGATCGGGTCGCGTCGATCTTCTGCTAATGGCACGACCATCTGCGTGAAGCGACCGCAATCTTACTCGGGTTGAAAAATCGAGACACCCTCGAGTTCATCGCGCTTATCGACCAGGGACTCCTCTTCTCGATAACACAGCGAGAGGGAAGAGAGGACGCGACAGCTGCTCATTGGTTCCTCTCGAACACACGAGGATCGTCTTTTACACGGTCGAGGGCCGAGAAGAGAGGCCCGAGTTTATACGGCGTGTCCGGTCGTTAGAAGGAACAGACCGATCGCGGCAGATATCAGAAAAGCACGAGCAACGTCGTCGTACAGTGAGTGGCCGCGCCAAAAGAGAGGGCGAGAGATAATTAAGGCGGTCCCGTAGTAAATACTTGCTCGTCCGTGTGCAAAGGTGTGCGACTGTGCGCGTTATATATATCGAGAGCAGTACATATCCCGTGACAAATATTGATGATGGTAGCACTGCCATCTTTTAACTACTACACTGCTTTTTTTCCCCTGGCCTTTCTCTTTTTCTTTTCTCGCCGCCGGATAAATATTTTCGATAACGACGAAGGAAAGGAGGGAACAGGGAACGCGAAAATCACGAACGTCGTGATTCTCGAATTCTTCAACCAAGAGAAAATTGCTCGTTCCGACTGGTGACAGATGTCACTCGAGGCACCCGATCCGGACGAACATTTCCTGTTACGCCAAGCAGGGAAAAGCACCGAGTAGAAGAAATAAAGTTTAATAGAAATCTGCATACGGTGCATCAGAGACTCGGCCGTCGACGAGTCGCAAAAAATATGATTAATTCGCGAAATAATAATGGCAAGCCGTTGTGCGCTAAATGCTGCATCGCGCGCGCGCGCGCGTTATATAATGCGCGTATATACGTATAAAGATAAGCGTATAACACGATGACACGTATTGATGATGCCAGCATCACCTTCCTTTCCTTGCTCAAAGCGGTTGCATTGCCAAGGGAGATCGTCGAGGAACGACACGGGGATACACCGAAGGGTGGAGGCCGAACTAAGAAGACAATTTGGCAGCGTGCCGGTTGTTAATTTTAATTAGAAAAATAACAGGACAAAAAGTTTCGCGCCCGATCCAACGACTCCTGCTCCCCGACACCCTTATAAACGAGCACCGACGAAACTGTGAATTACGAATTTGCTGTTGGACCGAGCTTACGGCGAATCGACCATGCCAGCTCTTAAAGCCAAATGTTTTGCGAACTATTAGCGCCGTTGGATTTCTCTTTTTATCATTATTTTTTGTCACCGTCGTCGAAATTCTGGTTATTGCGTCGCGATCGTTGCAATCACGAGACAAACCCAACTCCCTTCCTGACCAAGAAAATTACTTTCTTCGAAAAGCATCGCCCTGTTCGCCCCGATGTTAACGCGAAAGGTTGATCCTTTGAAGGACCTTCCGACGGGTTTTCAGGCAACGCGAAGGATGCAGGCTACACAGAGCGCTGTGGAATAATTTGTCAAACTTGTCACCGAGACAGCGGCGCGACCGTGGTTTCGCCTAATGAAGCGTCACGAAATTCCTCTGCGAAACACATTGACGATTTATCCGGCCCATTGCACCCGACTAGCGCGTTATGGGAACGGTCTTATTTCATGGGACGTTATGATGTCCTTAGCTCCGTTCCGCGTTCTCTTTTTGCTGAAACTTTCACGCCAACATTGGCGAGTACCATTCTTGCGAACTTACGTGCGAGCGTAAGCGCGATAAAGAGCATAAGAACGCTGAAATGGACAAGTTCTCAAGAACGCGTCTCCTCGGACCATTAAATTAATTACTGTCGTGTTCTAAAGGGAACGATGTTCCACTTAGCGTACCTTGATCGTTTCTTTCCGTGGATTTTAATTAGCAAACGTTAAATTATGCACCGCGTTAACGCACGAGGTGCAGTTAGAAATTAACGGCCGCCGTTAATTCGCAAAGTCAATAGTGTGAATTTCCGACCGCGTAGGACAGTAAGATAACGCTGCCGATGTTGGGGTTTAATTGAATTAATGGCAACGATTAATTAGAAGCTAGAACCAATTCGTGAGTAAGCCAGAGCAGAAACAATCTCTGTTCCCAGTGTCAATTATGCCACGCGATAAGAAACACCAGTTTGTATCCATCGAGTACGCGAAATCCCTTCTGTACGATGCTTAACCTCGAAATATCGAACGATCGACTTTTAAAGGATTCCATATATCCTGAATAGCTGGTGCAACTCTAGCCGAGCCCTTTGCGACGCGACCGACAAAGACGCATCCTTGTCCCGGTCGCCGCTCGCTTTACAGGTCGGTCAAAGCAGCTGGTCCTAACTGAAATTAATCGGCTCCGATAAGTTATATCGTGCTATCATACGGATAGCAGACCGTGAAAGCAAGTAGCACGGGCCACCGCCCGCGTACGTTCGGTTCTCGCGTGCATTACACGCGTGTGCGTGCGCGTATAGAAGAAACGAGGCGTTGGTATGGTTGCACTATCCCGCTGCACGGTCGCCTGCATAAAAGGCCAGGTCTGCACATTGCCTTTATGATGCAAAGAAGGCCAGCATTAGCTGGTAACAATGGCTCGACCAGTACCTCGCCCCCTCTCGCCATCTCCTCTCCCCGACCCCTTCCCGCAACCCCTTCGGCGCCCCCGCGGCTCTTATAGTTTTTTTTTTCTTTGGTAACAGGCTTGTTAAAGTAATAACTCTAATTACACACCGTACGAATACACCTTCTCACCTTTTTGAATGGACTGAGCAGAGGAGCGCCTCGTCTCTTCTCCCCTTCCGTCCTTTCGGCTCTTTCATTATTCTGTATCGTGGCCGAGTGGCTTCGACTCGAAAGTTCCTGTTACTCGCATCCGGTTCAAAATAAAGTTGAACGTAACGCGCGGTTATGCGCATAATTTATATACCATCGTTGAACGAAGCGCGTTAGGAACAGAACTTACGGAGGAACTAGATAACACCTTCGACCGATTGTTCTCTCGAAGGAAAGTAGTCCTTACGCGTTGCCATCGATGGAACAACGAGGAATCGCAATCGGTTGTAGCGGAAAATTGAAAGATGATAGCACCGTCTATGCTCCAAAAATGTGTCCTCCGGTTCAGTCGGTAATTGATCTCCGATAAGATCAACACTGTTCTCCGAAATGTCTCGGACTCGAGACAGGAAGCGGGTAGCGAAGAGGCACAAGCAAAGGTCCTCCTACTTAGGAAGACGTGCCGGTGGTAGGTGGGCAAACAATTCGTTTTTAAATCCAATTAAGTCGAGCTTCAAGTCGGTCGGCCGTCGCAACAATAACACTTTACCCTTTACAATGCGGTGGCGCGGTTGCTTAATACCGCATGTGCCACGCCTCCTAGCTTCCCCCTCATCCCTTCTTCCTTACCCTCTAGTCGACTGGCCAAATCCCACTCCATCTATCGCGCCGATGCCCTTTTGTTTCGTGGTTCATTTGTCTTTCTTTCTCTCCATCCTCCTCCCGCTTCTTCTTTCGTTCTTTTCGTACCTTCGTATCCCTCACCCCCGCCATTGCTCGCCCCATCGTTCTTCCTCTCTCGTTTTGCATTCTGGCTCTTTTCTCTCTTTTCTGGCTGGCTGGCTCGGCCCATCCGACTCCGATGGGGTTCTCCAACAGTGCTACGGTCGACTCGCAGCCCCCGAAAGGTCCATAAAACGATAAATTAAGCCGTACCGAGAGTAAGAACGACCGTAAAGGCATCATTCACGGCGTACCGCACATTATTGCCGATCGATGAGAAAGATGTCACTCGACGAGAGACGCGTTGGCTAGTTTGCCAAGATTTACGGGGTGAAATATGACTCGTTTCGTTCACGACTCAAGTAGTGTATAGCGACTATACGTTTACTCGTGAAACGCTCAAATTTTCTCCTCGACAATTACCGTATCCTTAATCTGATCGATCTGATACTCGATGAGTTCACAACTCGAAGTCGACGAAGCGGCTTTTTATCGTAGAATTGTTGGTAATTGATTGATCGCGATCCAAAATATAGGTCGTCATCGTGAAAGTCTTTTCCAAGCCAAATGAGATTGCTCGTAATCGGACAATCCATTCTATTCTCGATAGCAATGGGACGTTGAGAGACAACCCGTGCTCCATTGGGGTATTTTTTTTTTTTTTTTTTAATATCGTTATTGTCTATGGGTTGCACTAAAAATGCCTTTCGTAACGAGCAAACGATTCGTGCAGTATTTAATTTTCGGCGACTTTCGGAATGTTAGTACGACGTTGCGATTGATCAGCTCGGTAATGATCGAGCAATAATAATAATCAAAGTGTAGCCCGTGGTTGATCACGATTTCCAATTGAATGTTTCGTGAAATCGTGTGCAATCGCAACAGCGAACGCAGTTTTCGTGGATAAAATGTAGCTCCAATTAAAGTAATGGCAAGACGATTTCGCCACGATCTGTCATTGCCGCTGCTGCTGCTCGTTTTCTCTTTCTTTTTTCGGAGCAAAGTAAAAAAGGCTTTGATAATCTGAAAACGTTTGGTGTCTGTAAAGAAGCAGAACGGGATTTGCGTCCAAGTGCATAAAGTAGTGGCCGTAGACGGGAACCGTTCCTTTTCAAATATATCATTATCATTGGGCAAAACGGTATTACCCCATAATCGCGAAGAACGATCCGCAGAGAGACATTTAATTTTCGCCGATTCGTCTCAAGCCCGTGGTAGTATCAAACTGCTCGAAGCTCGTTCGAGATTGATAATAAGGGCCGGCTTCGATGATTGGCCACGATCGTTCCAGTGGACCGTCCGGCGACACGACCGTTCGCAATCACCAGCAACTTTTTCCACGAGTCAAACGCGATCGGTGGTAATTACGCGTTCTCCTTTGCCCTTAATAACGACGGAACAATCCGAGCCATTTAATTTCCAGGTCTCTTAGGTTCCCCCTTTCGCGGTGCGAGGGAGGATTCGTCGGCCGAAGGAAGAGTCCGTTCAAATGACAGTAATATCGTTGCCTTGTGGTTTTGTGCACCACGGTCTGATTATAGCCCACTTCCGCCGCGTAAACAACGGTCTCGGGACAAACCTCTTTAATGGCCTTTACCCCTCCGCAACGGGCAGCTGGGGCTGACCACGAGTATTGTGGGGTAAATCGTTCTACCTTCGCATACACACCCCTGATTTTGTACTTGCCTTTTGTGATAACTCGCTGAATTACACAAACCGATGGAACATTTCGTGACTTATAGTTCTGGAAGGTCCAAAGTTGGCACCATTGCGAACTAAATCCTGAACGGTTAATTTCGGGATTGTTAGAAAACTAGCTAGATAACGGTGAACCTTGAACAATTAAATTTGTATACAATGGTCCACTAAAGCGTGTGCTACAGGCTTGTGCCAGTAAAAAAGAGAAAGAAACTGAATTAAAACAGTGGAAGAGAAGCATGGTTAAAGCGGAGCACGGGAAACGAAAAACAGTGATACACGTGAAAAACGCGAGCTCGGCAATTAGCGATTTCAATTTTCCTTTGGGTCCCATCTGCACTGCTGCACCGTATGCCGCGCGTCTAACGTCCAATTATGCTTAGCGGTAGAGACTGAGAAAGGAGATGCGTCCTGTAGGGCACAAGCGCATTCCGCGTGGCAACGAGCTTAAAGGTACGAGGCCGAGATAATGAATTGTGTTTCATTTCAGTTGGTCCGAAAGGTATAATTCCGGCCGTGTGCCCGCCTAATTAGGCGGAGACATCTGTAGCCAGCGGCTCTCAAAGACCGCTCGACAATTATCACTTACCGCGGCGTTACTTAATTGAATTTACGCCGCCAGAAAAATGAACAGGACACGCGTGTACCAGCGCGAGGTAAATTAAAATCGCGAAGTCATATCGTGAAATTTATTGCGTAACACGATGTGCCTGATCGAAAGATAAACAATCACTTGTACGGCGATCCCGATTTTTATCTCTCTCCAACCCGTTCGAAACGCGTTAAGAACAACACCAAGATGCACACTCAGTCGTTCCGAATCGTCGAGTGTTCGATAGGAATCTGATAAACATCGGAACGTTTCGCCGAGGTCTGCATTTATTAAGTATATTATACACATCGAGGATCGAGCAAAACGGTCCGCATAGAAGCGTTCGCACAAAAGGCAGCCTTGCGATCTCCAGTCACGTCTCTACTCTGGCCTATGTAATTTTGCACTAATCTGACTCGCCACGAGGAGAAAATGTTATTCTCCGTGCCAATCGCAAACGTAATCTTTCTATCTATTACAGACGGCGACCTGGCACCGTGTATGTATCTACATCGATGCGAACTTTTGATCTTACCATCGCTATATTACATCACACGCGGGTACTTCGAAGCTGTTTCTCTCTCCTCTAGGTAAAATCACGTCTTTGCCTATGGTCGACGTAAAATTCAGCTGCCACTGTGCCATGGCAATCTTCGCAAGCTCGATCCGTAAGCTTTTCGTTGATTTCCAGGACATTGTGTCTGGCGTATAAGACAAACGTTCTTTTCCACATCTACCGGAATGTAATCTCCGACTCTATCTTTGGAACGCCGATTTGCCTAGTGTTTGCGTCGCTGTTAATGCGCGCCGCTCTTCTGATCGCTAGACGAGTCGCGGTAATGCTTCTCGCGTAGAAATGTGAAAGTATTTTCATTAAGATAATCGAATAGCTGACCTCGATTTATAATTTTTCTTCAATTCGAGAGTTGACGCGGCGCAAATATATACACGAGCGCGCTAGCACCTTGACGTATCGCCTCGTAATTTATGGAAATTAAAAGGAAATAAAGAACAACTGAAATCGTAAAGAAAGAAACAGCTGAATTACCCTGCCACATTGCTACGTTCGCGAAGATGAACCTTCGATCTTATCAACGCAACGTTTATGTATGGATCTGCGCAGGTGTTCGGCTATCTTTAGAAGTAATTTACAACCGCGCATCGATACCTCGCTACCTATGCCCGAGGTACAACACGTGTTAACGGTACCACCTTTTTATTTAAAATGCGCTCAATAGTACTTCCAGAGTAATCAAAACTAGTTCGTCGGTGATTGATCTCTCCGAGATTCGAAAGACAAACTGCATTCTCAATTATTCACCCTAGCAGACTGTTATTCGGTCGCGTCAACGTCACACTCGATATCTATTTTCTGCGTAAACGAACGCTCGCAACGCCTTGGTCGCAATAATTTTCTCGGTACATTAGACCAGTTATCGAGGCATTGTCACGAAAGTCGCGTTAAAATCGTTTATACAGCGAGCTGCAGGCGTCCACAGTTGCGGGGCCTGGTATAAGCCGTGTGACAAATTGGCAACCGTTAACCAGACAAATGCACAGACCCGTGGCCATTGGAATCGAAAATTTGCAATCCTTTATTTAGTCAACAAGCAGGAGGGACACCCGGTTTCTCCTTTTGTTGCGACACCCTCCATTAGGCCTGGCGGTCCTTAAGGCGAGTTCACAGTGTATACATGCCAGGAGAGTTTTCTCGGTCGAATTCGCCGATCTGTGAGCGATTCGTAACGGACGAATGCCGTTCCGAAAGAGTTTGTTCCAAGAATTCTGCGCGATGACTCTCTGATCTTTCCTTCTTGAACGTATATCTTCGTGAAGTCACGTTCCTTCTTTCTGCTTAACGCAACCTCAAAGCATCATCGTTATTCGGATAATAATAAATGGGAACAATATACAAGAATAAGTTTCAAAGAAAAATACTGTAGTACCAAAATGGAGTACCCTTTCATGGTCTTGGAGCAACGGAGAACTAATCTTTATAGAATTCTGGTTTCCGTTGTCTCGTGTCATGGTAACACGCTAATCGTTCGGGACAGGTCGACACTCATCTCGTTTCTTGTAAAGAGGCGAGGACGAGTGTGCCGGTTTCTCTGGTGACGATCTCGTATCACGATTTCAGGTTTACATACGTGTGCCTCGTCAGGGATCACCGAAGTGATCGTACTGGCCCGATCGTGTTACGGGATCCCCGTCCCTTCCAGTTCGTTCGGCCAGATTTCTTGCATGATCGCACCCAAATTCGTCCGTCGCGGACATGTGCACACCTTCCTCCTCATTCACGTTCGGCTACGATGTATATTAATGATTCTCGTTAACTGCTCACGTTGATACGTAATCGACAGTCACATTACATCGGGAAACGCTCTCGATACATCAATCCTCTTCGTCATCATCCTATACTCGAGCAATTATAGTCGTATACTCGATGCGCGTCCTAATATTCTCTTACGAACGATCCGATTCCACGACTGAACGAAGCGATGAGATTTTTGAGCATCGCTTCTTCTTTTTGCGGAAACGATCTGCTGCGGTCGCGGCTCGATATTCAATAAGGTTGTTGTACGAGCGTCGCGAAAATTTTTCTCCCGGATTCCACGTAATCCAAGGATTTTCGAACGCGGTAGAAGGCATACCATGGAAGCCTCTTACGAAGTTCCACGAGTTCATCCTTTCGGAAGAGATACCGTGGACCTCCCACGTTGGAAATACGATACGCGGACCCGGGTGACGATCCCGATTACTAATTGACCGTGCCGGCCTCGACGATGATCTTTAAAAACACCCGCTGGATCGTAATTGTCCGAGACGTGGGACAGCGTATCATCCTAATTTAATAAGGAACGCAAGGTGGAAGTGTAATCTTTACCCTAGAAAAATGTTCCTAGCGATCGTAACAGATCCGACGAATTTGGAAAAAAAATCGAGTACTGTGTTACCAAAGTTACTCGGTGTTGGAACTATCGAAAGGTAAGAACGAGATTGAACGATCCAATTTTTTTTTCTTCTTTTTTTTAAGAGGGGGTCCGAAAGGAATTCGACGATTGTTTTCCGACATAGCCGCACGATATTCAGCACGGTAGCAGAACGGTCCGTCAGCGCGAATACCACGCAATCACGGCGAATTACTCGACTGATTGGATCGTTTATGCTGATCCTTTGATCTCATCCTTTTCCCCTTCCTAACCCTCGATATACTCCTCCACGATACGACTTGCCGTGGGTCCGTTAGAGTTTATCTTTGACCAAATAAGGACGGAATAAAATAAGGAACGATACCCATTCGTGGATCGGGCTGCGGTCAGGGACAATCAGCCGACGAATTACCGATATGATTGCTACTGAAATATTCTCACCGACAAAGGTCGAAACATCTGAACGCTTCTCCATCGTCCGTGCGCACGCAGCAGCAGAAACCTCGGGAAGCCTTTATGTTTGCACAGTTCGTCGTCGCTCTAGTCTCGTGGAAACGAGCAAAAATAAAATGCAGCAATTATATGTTATTGCTCGCGATCGAAACGTGCTCCTACTTTCGATTCATAACTACATTTCTCTTGGCCATGTATGCAGTTGTATCACGGTTCCGCGTCTCGGAAAACGTTGCCGTTCGCACGGTATCGATCGTGTAACTGAATTAGAGAACCAGATAGCTGCAAACAGAAACGCGCAACGAAGGAATACCACAATTTTCCCCTTTCGTGTTTCACCAGCATTTTGCCGAAGGCAATTTTCCAGTACACGACAATGGGAATGCTCGGTTCGAAGATGACGATAAGAGTAATGGCGCGACGAGACCGACGAGACTCCCTTCTTGCTGTCATTATCGTTGCTGCTTTATTATCGCGTCACTGGGTAGTCTCGCTCGTTATTGCTCGCCGTTAAACGAGAGCAAAGGACTATAACGAAGCGGCGGCTACGAACCGAGCTGAACTTCGCTGCCGTGAATTAACGCGAGCATAAATTCCCATAGACACCTCCTTAATCGGCGTGTTCCTCTCCACACCTGCCCCCTTCGAGGGAACACATTCACGTCGTGCCGGGTTATACATGCGCGCTCAAGATACCATGAAGACGTTGCTGACAATACGGCTAATGCATGATACAGTAACTGATACAGTTATCTGTTCTTAATTGTCTACCGCTTGCGAATGCATATGTCGTGGGTTATGGGAGATTTTATACGTCGATAACGTGAAACCGACTAGCACAACGTTGAATCGCGTTAAGAGTTCACCGCTTGTTTTCACCGGAGCAACATTTAACGTTCAACCTCGTGCATTAGTTATCGCAGAGAACGCGAAGGGAATTTGACTTTCAATTATGATTTAATATTCCGTTTCGCGAGTAAATGTTTAGATGTATAAATTGAAATACATGCGTGCTATTCCTGGTGTCAATTATACAACATTATAAGCAATTATTTTTTCTTCTCTTTCTTTTTATATATACCTATTTGTGCACATGCTCGTTGAACGTGTACCCTAGGTGGTAGAAACTCCTTTGCACGAGAATTAAGTAGATAATAGAATAACGCAGTTGCGAAATTATCTTTACGATCGTCACGCTGTAATATTCTTCGCTCGTGACTTCTCAGCAAATTATCACGTATCAAAGGACAATCGTAGTTTCCACCTACAAAGCCGATTGAATTTTCTGACTACAGGGAGTACGGGGCGAGAAATTAGCGTGGTCTTTGGTCGCAAGCTTAAGCGCGGAAACCCCGCGGGCACGCAAAAGTATTCGCCGTGATGGTGGTTGTAGATGGATTCGCGGCAAAGTCGGTGCGGAACGACGGCAATTAATAGCGGGTGCCTATAGGGTGCCTGCGGAAGTAAAAATAAAGCG
Source organism: Ctenoplectra terminalis (assembly GCA_019453375.1). Classification (NCBI taxonomy): domain Eukaryota; kingdom Metazoa; phylum Arthropoda; class Insecta; order Hymenoptera; family Apidae; genus Ctenoplectra; species Ctenoplectra terminalis. The sequence goes on along the minus strand of SMSQ01019566.1, from coordinate 764,164 downwards.
GCACGAAGCTCGCCCCTTTGGCGGCACTACGGCGGCGAGTCATTAAGAGGACGGGGGAGGGGAAAAAAGAAGGGGAGGGCATTGTATAATATCTCGTGCGTTACCAAGAGAGCGAAAAGGTGCATGTGCACGCGCACAAGCGCTACGAGCTTGAATTTCTTTCCTACTCCCTTTTGGCGTTGTTGCAACGGCACGAGCCGAATAACAAAGTTTCTAATTGCCCGTGATTACCGGGGTTGCATGTTTCTTTTTAAACCGACGAACACACCATTGTAATTTCTCGATCATCGGATTCGTGGATCGAACCGTTAGTATGAGAATTAGCTATAAACGAGAAAATTCCGAGCTCCGTTTCTGAATTAATTTTCGGAGAGTGCGAGGAATGTTGATTTGACAGGCGATCCAAGACGAATCGTTCGAAAATGATCGAGGAACGCGGGACGGACGAAATCGGGGACTGATCAGCCGCGATCACGCAGGCAGCCTCGCTTAATGAAGGTAATTAAGTTTTTCTGCATCTCGAAGTCACCACCGCCGCGTGGTTGATGGATGCTTTGGCCGATCTACACGTAAGTGGTAGCATGCAAGGGAGTAGAGGGGCCAAATAGACCGAGAAGACGAATGAAAAATTAGCTCTTCGAGACCGCGTTTTTGCCGCGACCCTTCGTCACTCCCGGCGTTTTATTCCCGCCTAAGGTGTATCGCATCGATGCACTCGTTGCTCCTTAGAAACGAAACGACCCCGCTCTAATCCGATAAATTACGCTTTACGTCCAGACTGCGGATTTAAACACCACGCGATTCCAATTTTATACGACCAGAAATTATGACGGATACCTTTTTCCCTCTCGTCCCTCGAGGGGAAGAGAACCGCTCCCGTCCTCCAAGAGGGACGCCGATAATTCAAACCGTGCAACTTTTAAAGGGAACTCGACGCATCACGCATTTTTCTATACCACCGATACGAAATTGAGAGCGCAAAATTAGAAAGCCCGTGGCTGATTATACACGCGTTGAATTTTCAAAGGAAAAAGGGTGAATCGATGGAATTCACCGGATCGTCGGTTGAACCAGCGCTGCGAGATCTCAATTTAGCCGGAGTTGCTTCCACACCGAAAGATTAAAACGATTACCGAAATTGAGGAACGAGATGGACCGGGATACGTTAACGAAGAGAGAAAACGATCGAGTAAGGGAAGTAGGTAGTTGGGATTCTTGTTAGTCGATTATGTCATTAGCAGGAACCACCGGTAATAAGAGAAAAAGATGCTGTACACCTGAACAGCCAGTGCTGGGTTCAGTTTCTGTATTTGTTGTTTGTATTTTCCTTGTGGATTCTTTCGCGAGTTACACCGAGGAACGCATAACGCTCGTATATATATATATATGTGTGTGTGTGTGTGTGTGTGTATTCACGCGAATCCGTGTTGGCATGCAGATCGCGGGTATTTTATCAATCACACCGGGCCAGAAAGCTACCTGCTGCAGCAAGTTTGAAAAACATAGAAAGCGCACATTCATCAAAACAGCGGCGCTAAAGCGTGTTCGAAACCAACGGGGGTTGAAGATTACTAGCGTCGAAAGAAGACGTATAATTTCAAAGATACGCTGTAAACTTTGAATTACTAAGAATTTGCATGATAGATGCAGGATTGGTAAAATGCTAGCGTACGGAAATCAATTTCTTCGTCGAACGTCTACGGTTTTGCGAGCATGTCGATGTTCCCGATCGATGTCGCCTTCCTGTAGGGAGGAAGCGATGAAGCCTGATCCTGGTCAAAGGATCGTAAAAATCGTGGGTATTGCCGGATCGACGAATTCATCGATGAGATCGAGCCGACGAGTCGATGAAGGAACCGGTTAAAGACTGGGAATGCGGTCTTGCCGCAAGAGAGACTTTGTAACCGATCAGCCAATCAGCTCTCTCACAAGCTTGCGCAATGCACCGAAGAATGAGACACAATACTTCGATGAACTACCCCTTTTCGATGCTCTCTTTTAGGTGGACCGCCGTGACCACACGCCATGGACTTTCAACCATGATAACTTGCCAACAGAAACGAGTTTACAAGCATCTTTTTCTTTTTTTTTTTTTTTCTTGATCGTAAAATAATTTTCTCCGCGAGTAATCACGATACGTTTTAATTTTTGCAGTGAAGAAAGTTTCCGAATAAAAAATTTCTCCCAATCGTGAGGAATTTTCAAAGAATCCAGTATTCAAGACGCAAGGAAGGCTGCGATGTTAATTCCTGTCATCGGAGACACTGCAATCGATCGGAAATCAAGCCTCCCGGTCGTTTGCGCAATCCTCGAAGGCTAAATCCACGTGTAATATGTGGCAAGACGCAGAAGCACAGTGATCGTTGGAGTATTCTCTCTTTTCTTCGTTTCTCCTTGCCGATCGCGGTCCCCTTCTCTCCTTTGGGCGCCTTATAGCTCCTACGGCCCTGGCCACACGTTACAGGCTTCAAACCACAGAGCCTAACGTTCCCATATGTATCATATGTTCTGTCCTACCGTACACCGTCACGCGCACGCACACGCACGCACGCATGTCAATTCTCACGCACCCGTGCACGCACATCGTCCACTTAAGTCTTTTGCGGAAAAAATATCGGAATCTCTGCGAGAAGCGATTAGATCGCGTTCTAAGATTCTGAAGGTTGGAGAAATCAAATTGTCCGCGATAATCGGGCATCTAGGAGCTACCGTGCGTTGCTGCAAAGACGAGGTGGAAGGAATGCGGGTCTGGTTGGAATATAATAGATCAATCTTCTTTTAACACAATTATAAGAACAGAGAACACGTATACTTGTTATTCGCCGAAACAATCGTATCTACGCATTACAGATGAGAAACAAACGCGAACGGGCGGAGCGAGCGGTGTACCTCTCTTGCCCCTGTGCCGTCCTGCTCCTCGTCTTTCCAGCAACGCAGAGTACTTGAAACGATCATGTGAAACTCTAACAGGTTACGCTGATTATGACGATATCTTAAAAGTTACTCTCCTCGTCATAGATGTTTATCGCGGTTTTGGAATGACAATTAAATTCAAATTTACGCATATAGAGTAATGGGTTCGCAGAGAAGGTTACAATGGGATACAGGAAACCGTGTAGGGAACATACTTTAACTGCTACAGAACAGGCTGCGGTCTTTGCGGCGTTATATTCGTTTACTTTACGTTAATCATGGCGTTTTATGGTAATTCAATAGCGTCTTTCCCGTGCGTCTGTCCTCCCTTCTGTCTCCTGGATTAGTTCACGATCTTTCGTTCTGCAATCGATCCTACTTCGTTGATACGATTCCCGGTGCAACGAGGATCGTGCACACCGGTAATCCGATCGATCGATCGATGGATCGATCGGTTGTCGTAGTTGCCCCCGGCTAACTCGTGGCTCGTCGATCAAACCGTGTCCCCTTGTAAGGAGAGCCGATTTGTTCGTTAATAATCTTTCGTCGTTAGTGCTTAATTAATGCCTCTCGTAATTAGCCTCTCTAGGAGAAGGTGATCCGTCGTTCTTCTTTTTATTTAATAATCGCGCCTCTGCAACGATTAACCGGTTCTCGTTCTTTCTCTTCCTCTACCGAGTTTAATGTCTCTTTGATCTCGGGTTATTGGCTGTTTACGATACCGATGATTTACAGCCGTTAGAACCGCCATAAATCTTTCCTTTCTCTAGCCGTAGAATCGAGCGAATTTTTCGACGGAGAATCAAACGATTCGAGTCGCTCGCGTTAACGGGTATCGAACCGTGTTACCTTTAATCGTACCTATGCTGGAATCGAGCTTGTTACAGCGTTCGATAACATTGTACAACGCCCTTTAAACGTGCTAGCTGCTCGAACGATGCAAGGATAATTCTCTAACCCAGGAGGAGCATTAAGAGCAAGATCCATTACGAGTAATCACTTCTGACAGTATCGTGGCGGACAAAAGTCATTGCTCCTCGAAGGACTGGCCGAAGAGGTTTTCTTGAATATTTTTCGACACATAATACTCTGGGCGGTTAGCTCCGTGCTCGCTCCATCAACTTCGATCAAATCCTACGAGTCAGACGGAGAGAAAGAGAAGTCTCGAGGGACTCGATAATAAGCTTAGACATCATTTCTTCGAGCCAGGAGGAAAGGGAAGTACGTGAGGGAGAAGGAAGTTTTGTGGTTAGCTCGCATTAAAATGTTTACGATATAATTTTGTTGAAACGACACTTTAATGCGTTCGTAAATAGCGAAAAGGAAGAACAATTTCGTTATAATGAAGTACCTTTATACTTTTGAAGAGAAAATTGGCGAAGTATCCGAGGATCGTAAACTTCTTTCAACGGTATATCTTTGAAAGCCTCCGATTTTTGAAGTATCGTATCCTCCCCATGGATAAAAATTTAAAAGATCGATTGGTTTTTCACGAAGTGCATAAAATGTTAAAGAAACTGATAGATATTGAGAAGAAATACCAGGAAGAAGCAGAAGAAGAAGACAAAGAAGATGAAAGGGAAAAGGAGGAAGCCAATGATATTTTTGTGGTAGCGCAAAGTTAAGGCCGTGGCCGCAGAGCAAACGTCGGTCGGCCGCAATCTTCGGTCAATTTCCGAGCAAGAGGCAAGCAATCTTACTGTGCAAACAAAAAGGTGGCCACTGTGGGGTTATCTTTCGAAAAAGAAACGAGATGAAGCGAGATGGAGAGAATCGCTGATCGACCCTTTGTCGGTGGCCCTTCGTCGAGAAGATGTTTCAGTGGCAATCGCATCGATAATTTCACTTCGTTTCTCGACTACCGTACTCTCCTTGTAAATGCAATCCTAGTATCCCTGTAACCTCTTCCTCGTCCGATTTTTCAAAACTTCCGAACACCACTATGCACGCCTGGCTTCGTGGAATTTTCATTCGTTGCAATCACGTAAGATAATATACCATGTTTTTGCCACGAGAACATAGGCACCATGATTTCGTAGATTGAAAAAAGAATTTATAGATTCTCGTTTTGTTCATCGAGTTGTACGGACTAACCATTTAAATCGTTTCGCCCATTAAAATTAACGACTATCCATCGAATCTATTGTATCAACCCGAAAAAACCCGTGCAAGAATATCAGGAAGAAAATGTAGAAGAAACCATAGAAGGTGCTTAACGTAGGTAAATTACCGGAACTTCCACGCGGCAATCAGTTTTCCATCATGACTCTATTAACGACCGATCTAATTAATGCCTCAGAATTTTTCTTATCGAAAGCAGATGATTCTGTGAGAGTCTGGGGTTAAGACATCGGTCGATCGATCTTTCCATGCACCGGTGAAAACAAATGAGCTTCGGACAGCTGAGGTTCGAAGCGGCCCTTTTGAGGCCCTTTGATGCCCGGCAGCTCTTGGGTCAGGCTACGCCATTCACGGTAGCCGTTCGGTCTCCTCTGACCTCGACACTTTTCTTATTTTTCTTTTATCCTTTTTTACTTCATTCCGCCGACCATCGCCTCGTTCCCTACTGGAACACCGTAATGAACCTAGCGGAATGGACAATGGTCCTGCTACGTCCAAAGCCTGATGCCTCGCCACCAGAAGGGTTAATAACGATCCTCCGCGATCATTAGTAATTATCCTTTCCCGCTTCTGCGTAAGAATCTCCCCAAATTTTCGCCTAGATTCCATCTTTCTTTTTTTTTTCTTTTTTTTCTTTTTTTTATTTCTCACGATTAATTTTCACCGGCATTTAAAAGACTGCTCGAAATAATTATGAAACATCCTATTTGAGTAATTTTATTGCTGGTTAACGTATCAGACAGTTTAGAAGCTGTAATATACTGCGCGATACGTGGAATTTTTATAATTCATGTATGCATGAGTCAGAAAAACGTTGTAGTAATTTGTGAGGCGGTGCAATTAACATCACGAAGATTCATTAAGTACGTCTCGTTTGAGAGGTCGGCTTTTAAAAAGTTGCACAGCTCTGCTTCCCGCTAAAGCGGTGCAATTAAAATCGCAATTGTAGTCGATCGAGGCGTAAACAAAAGGGAGAAGCAAATTGCAACAATGGCCTCTGCCACGGAGTCCATTGTCGATGTAATATTGATTAATTACAATGCAGAGAGTGCCGGCTTGTCAGCCAGACAGACACCTTCGGCGATCGTCCGCGATCATCAAGGGTTCCATTAACAACAAAGGATCGTACCATATGTGTACGCGGTGGTCCTTGCCTCAAACTTTATAGCTCCAAGAACAAAATCCTACCACTACCTTTTTTTTGAAGTGTAAAAATCGCGAACGAAACATCTGTATGTATAGCATAACAGCTGAAGATCATCTTTTCCGGATAACGAGATTTCGAATTCTTATTCGTTTCGGAGCAGATGTAAAATTCGTGTTAAAGGAAAAAAAAAAAAAATCGATAGTGATAGTAGGGATTATACGACCCACAAGCGTGCTGTTGTTAAGACTACTCGGCATTAAATCCTCTTTAAAAGGATAATAGAAAAGTTATCGGTAACGTTACAATAGCGGAGGGTGTCTGTAATTAATAGCCTTCCCTACCGCTGACATTTCAACCTATTTTATTGGTTGTTGGATGCGGGGTGAATTTCTTGCTTTCATCGATACTGCATGGCGCTTACTTTCAATTTTAATACTTTAAAGAATTTTTCAGTAAATAAAATTGGAATAAATAACCCTGACTGAAAACAATTTCAACCCATTTTTTTGATCAGGCGCTATCAAAAGCTACCTGTTTATACGTCTCTTTGCAAAGAAAATTGTTCATAAACAAAAGCACTACAAATACCCTTTAGAATCAGAAAGTGGAAAGTCCTTTCTGACCCAACCTTCTCCTTTCTGACCCTGACGGGTAATTAATTAAGTTTGACTTACCGCATGAATTACAGGGGCTCGAAGCCAATTAATTAATTGTAACTTAGTCCACCCTCGCGAAGCGTGCTCTAAAGGGATTTTGTCACCTTTTAAAAGCTGTTACGTAGACTCCGGACTTTCAGGAACATAATGAATATCCTTTTCAAAGCGGCCGTCTTTCGACTCTGCAATCGATTTATAAACTGTCAGAGTAAAATCTATTGCGACCAAATAGTAACGAGTATGAATTTAGGTTTTAATATGCAAAGAAAATATTGTATGAAAAATATTCGGTAAATCGCGTCTTTAGAAACCAACGATTTAAATTGCAACCAAAGATTAAAGTAGAAAATTTTGCTTGGGCAAATGGTAAACCACGCGAGAAGGATACGAAGACCGATAGGAAGGGGTAGTTAGAGAATAGGCGGGAATAAAAGAAACCCAGCAAGAGTAATGTCTGGGGAAGCAGTTAAATTCGTTGCATGTGTGCCCTCAAGAGATTTCTACTCACCCTTACACCCTTTGTTTCTGCGTTAGGTAAGCTTTTGTTTCGGTTATACGACCGAGAATACCGCAGGCCCGGCCCAATAAAACGAAAAACAGATCCCCTTTACAATGCCGCGCATTTGCATAATTTCGCGTAATCTCGGCCATTTTCGCTCTTCGCGAATCTCTTCGCCATTTTGCTAGAAAGGAGAAGCCTAAATTAATTTACGAGCCCAGTCATATTTTTCGAGCACATATTTCAATCTATGTCACAGGTTTTGAGGCCAATTATACAAACAAAACAGTGGTTAACATTGGACAAATGCCGGCAAACATTTTAAAATTACATACCGTATCGAACTATCACGTTGAAACAGTTCGAACAGCAGTCGTCCATAACTTGTTATTGGCAGTAAAGAAGCATAAAGGGAAGGATAACTTTCGCGGCTTGGCAAGGCAACGGGCAATAATGGAGAACGGAACTCGCAGGCGAGATGAATTCGAATGATTAAGAACGATTGGATTGTAGGTGCTCGCTTCAATTATGAGCAAAGCACGCTATTCCCTCGTTATATCGCACTACTCTCGACTACAACGACCGAAGACGAGCACACCGGCGTGGCGCGGCTGCGTGGACGCAGAGGCGCGAACTTTTAATACGTGTGAACGCTCCTTTATTAGTAGCGTGACCAATGAGCGCTAACGCTATTAATCAGATGTCTAACATCGTTCTGTGGGTGTCGCACACACACTCTACCGAGCAGCACGGGAACCGTTCTTCTTCCAATTATCGAGTAGCGCTGTCTCGCGGATTTCCAATCTACTACCGATCGGGCCCATCGAAATTATTCGATACACACGCGTTCTATCGTTACTCTGTATTTACCGGTGATTCGTGTTTTCTATGTAGGAAATAACGGTGAAATGATGCGAACGTTGAAATCGAGAAAGAAATCTCTTTTTCTTTACCGCTCGTTTAATCCAGATAGCAATCTTTCCTACGAATTAATTATGGAAACACTTCCGACGCAGTGAAAGCGGAAGTAGCGTGTAAAAGAAAGCCTAATCAGTGTAATGTATGTACGAACAATTCCACGTATTATTTTTTTTTCGTCGAGTATCTACATCGATTCATCGTAAGCATTTTTTTTTTCCTTTTTTTTCTTTTTTTAATTAAAATGATTTACGATATCCAATTACGATACGTATCAACGGAATCACGTGATTGGTAGCAAGTGTTTTCATTCGCCGAGTAGAACGTGGTTAACGTTTTTTTTGTCAAAGTTCAATTCACGGCGCAATATTCGCATCGTCGTCGATTAATTAATCAAGCGTTTTCGCGACGTGACACGTTTCTACCTGAGATTCTCGTATATCCCGTTTGTGCCTCCGTAATTAACGCGTAGGATTGTTCCGTATGATGCGATACGGAAGCGGGAATATGTGTTAGTGCAATCGTAACGCGGCAGTCTCATGACTCGTGTCGATCGTATGCAAATCTAAATGCAATCTGGCAGAGCCGGTGACAACGAGTAACGGTCGAGAAACCTTAGGTGATCCGAGGCGATCGAATTTCGAAATCGACACGACTACATCGCATAATGGCCATGCAGTTACAGGTGTGTCCAATCGTGATCGTTTCACTTTTTTACTGCTCGTGTCTCGAAGGTACAACGAACCACGTACGTTCCTCGAATTAACTTCGAGGTAACCGGAAGTTATACCGCCGAGACAAAACTCTTGCTTAATTGACAGTGATATTTGGAGCTGTTCTAAATAATCTATCACTTTTTCATTGATTACAGATGTCGTTCATTGAAATTGTCACAAGTAACTAGAAAATAAGATAAATTGCAACGAAAAAAAAAAAAAAAAAAAAAACTATCGTTTTAACCGATCAAAAGTCACAAGAACATTTCATAGCATTGCCAATAACGTTATATGACGTTCAATTGACCATCTGTCGACATGTGTGGAGTTCGCGTGTCTCGTTTGAGAAGGAGCAAAGAGAAGTCACGTAAGGACTGAGGTGGAATAAAAATATCTTCTAACGACAAACGTAGGAAGCGGAAAATTCAACGCCATTTTACGCGCTCCGAGATCCGTATCCGAGATTACACGGTAAGTCTTAACAATCTCATTTTTTATAACGATGTTTTATAATATCTTTGCAATCGCTTCTTACGTGGTAGAATATCGGTTAAAAATAAAAAAAAGGTAAAAAATGGGAATGCATGTTTAACAGGAAAAAAAAAAAAACAAAAAATATGTTCGAACAAAATTAAGATACAGGTGTATTCCTGTTATTTCTCTGTTTTAATAATTGGAACGTAAAAGGTCCCTTCGAGCGCGCGGTAGCTCGCATTTAAATGAATTACAAGTGCAGAAACGCAAAACCCGCCCTAAAGGCACTGTGGTCGGCGAGTATCTTGTAATCTGTTTATCGTGTTCGTCCAGTTGCTTTCACGATGTCGATGCTCTGAATTAACGTTTTATTGCGGCAGCAAAAGATATTCGTTATTCGGAGCTACCTCGCGTGTTGTTAATTTCGAGATTCAGGATGTATAAAAGTGGAGCAATTAAGGTTCGAGGGCAACAATTTCTTACTGTAATTTTCTCATTCTTAAAACATACCTATTCTATGTAATTATTTCAGGAATAGGAATGCTCGGTGTTCTTAAATCTAAAATGTTTAAGATCTTTAAAATCTGCAAAAAATCACCATTAGGACGATAGCGGAGAAAGGAAGGAACAAATTCATTAGACTCATCGATAATTGCGAGGGAAATATCTTCCGAAACTTCTCACGATAGAATCTTTAATGCCATCCCGAGCGGGCACTTTCTTACAGAATAATTTAACAAGCCGAAGCACCTTTAATCACGAAGTTTTTCCTCCTCCGTTTCTCTGCCCCTTTCTCCGCCTTTCATTCTCCGTTCGCAGAGTCTGCAATGATTTCCTTTTTCGAACCAGCAGCGTCAAGGGTAGGGGAATATAGCGAAAAAACGTGAAAGGGAACACAGTAGTTGTTTAAAAGAGGTTCAAAGCGACTGACGAACAAATTACCGGGAAGTTTACCAATCCCGCACACTTCTGCCCCTCCTCCCTCTCTTTCTCTTTCTCTTTCTCTTTCTCTCTTCTCGTCTCACCCTTCCCCACCCTCCTCGTACTCGTCTTTTTTATATATTAATCCCACCGCAACGACGCGCTGATAATCTTGGAAAGGGCTGTTTTAAATTGGCTCCTTTGACGCGATACGCCGCGCGATGAGTTTCATATCGGAATAATTTTCGAGCATCCTTCCCCACACCCACCCCCTTGTCGTCGCTTCCTTTTTCCTTCTTTTTTTCAAACTGCCGTTTTTATCGCGAGGCGTCGACCAACGCCATTATCGATTCGCTAAACGTCACACTGTTGATCGCTGCTCCTTCCAATTTGTCGGCATCGGGGTTCTTTTACAAATACCATTTCGTATTAGTAGCGATTCTCTTTCTTTCTTTCTTTTTTTTTTTTTTTTTTTTTTTTTTTTTTTTTTTTTTTAGAAGGAGTGGCGGAATACTTTGATTATTTGAATTAAAATTTTTAAATTACCAACCTGTTCAGAGGGAGTGATTTGTCATTGTTCATCACCGTGCATCGTTTGCAAGACATTAATCACTGGCGGGAAGGGATTGCAAAGTTAAGCGCAACATCGATGCGTCCGTGAAACAGAAGAAACACGAAGCGCGTAGCTGGCGGTATGATAAATCCACCGGTAGCCAATTAAGTCTGAGGAGTGTCGTTAAACTAGTACTCGTTAATGCTAAAATGGCGCTCAACGAATAGGTAGGACGGTTTCAAACGAGGAAACGGACGTGAAAAACGACAATTAGCGTGCGTTGCGGTGCTATCGTGTTCAGGAAACTGGCGGGAGGCAAGCGGCGACGAAATTGTTACATAAAATTACGCAAATCGTATGTTTGCGACAGTGAGTTTCTAACGATTTCGTTGGCGTTTGAACCGTGTGAAAAATTAAAAAATAAAAAAAAAAAAAAAAAGGACTAGCATAAACGGCTAGTATAAAATGAAAAGGCGGATCGTTGTCTGGTTGATGCACGACAATCGCGTTTCAATGTGGTGTTATCGAACGCCTAGTTTTCCGAGCATATGCCATGCGCTCTGGCTATTATTATTGTTATTTAGGTCGTAACTAGAATAATTCAAAACGAGGAAACGGACGTGAAAAACGACAATTATCGCGTAATGTAACATTGCCGCATCAGGAAGCCGTTGAGATTCACGCAATAATGAAATTATTACATAAAACCACTCGGACCGTGTATTGGCGAGGATGAAACGACTCGTTGGATTCCTGTTCGTATTTTCGTGCACGGACTGTTATCTTTGTTAGCTTTCCAATGGATACTTACACTCTCTTCAGGATGGTTTTATTTCCCTCTGTTAATTGATACACATAATTACCGATGGTTATCAGAGAAAAAGGGACCTGATAAAAGCGGACGAAAAGAAGGAGCATTGGTGTACGTAAAGCGTAAATAAGCATACATACGTCTGAATTAACAATTTCAATTCGGTGTATTACACGGCAACGGGAAGCTGTTCCAGGAAACGGTAACTTATAATTTTCTCAGATCTTGATCATCAAATTAAGGCCATCGTTACGTGGAGTCTACAACGGCAGACATAAACACCGAAGATCGCGTCTAATCAGCGCATTGTTCCGTGCAGGTAGAAGTCTCCTTTTAATGCGCGCGTCAGCCGGCGAGCTAAATGCGCAGAGGCCTTTTTAATTCGCGCCTAAACAGTCGCCCGGAACCGCGACGAGAAAAGAAAGTCGGCTTCACGACGGGTTTCTTCTACAGGCGGATATTTAAAATGCGAAGAAATGAAATTGCCTAGATGAGCTCGCGCGCTCGTTTGAGAACCGGGAAGATGGTAAAATAAAGTAATTGTTGCTATTACCGGGCGACGGTATTCGTGTTGGTAAATTGCATGTGTACATGCATATACATTATTTATAACGCTGCGATGATGCAGGTGTAGGTGTACGACGAGGATTCTCTTCTCTTCTGCGCGGCTTGTGAGAATCCGGGCAATTACGTGGCTTTGCTCGCTACGGAATATCTGGCTTGTTTATAACGAATTAATTTAGATGTCTTAATTGCCATCGGTTAATTGTTGTGGAACGCGGAGCGCGAATATCGCGGCGGATCGTCTCTTCAAAGACACCCGGAATTCGTGAAATGGGATTGCCTTGCTTTCACCGAGTTCCACACTTCCGCTCTGCACGATCGTTCATTAAACTCCGCCTGTTTGAGTCACTTCTCGACCAAATATTTCTAATTTGCTCCGAACAGTATTTTTCGTATTAAATTGCCAATCGAAACTTCAGTTTTTCTTGTTTGTGTTTGAACGTTTACCAAGTATCTCCTAAAGAATTACACCGGTGTTTTTTATAAGCCGGTACAAATATGACGCGTTGCTCGATGCTCGATGGTGTAATTATTTTAATTAAAAACTAACGGAATCCGCGGTACGTGGCAAGGGTTAAAGTAGTCGGGATCGATTAAGATTGCTTACAAGGAATGTTAAATTTTATAAATTCCTTGGTCATTAGCGGCTTGAGGAAATGATAAAATTAAATGCGTACGCGTCGACGATTACAAACGCACATTATTCTCGCTTTCCTCCTGGGAAAGTTAAGGCATCGAGCGTGTTAATTATAATGAACGTTAAGTAACCGGTGTATACGGCCGCTATTATCGTTTGTACCGAGGCAACAAAATCGCGCAGTCCTGCATCACATCGGGGAAAGCAGTTTACAGCTTGTTACTTATCGCGATGGAGTGCACTAATGCGGTAATGCACGAGAAATCCTATCGACCGGCAAATCTACCATGAATTGAACATAACGATGTTCGAAACGGTACAATGCAACGTCGTAATATATTTTTCACAATTTTTCGCTTACCCGATTTTTTTGCGATTATGGTCTTCTATTTTTATCCTTTCAATAGCAATCGTCCAACGACGACGAAACCATTCCTATAATCCGTACACCGTGAAACACAATGTCGAAACGCGACCAATTATAATCGTTCTTCCTATCTTATCTTTATCTCGCAATTTAAACAATTCGTTGAATTACAAAATTTAGTATTTTCGCAACAAATCGACGATGGTATTCCATAAACGCCCAATAGAGACGTAGAGAGCGAGCGCGGAGAACGTTGTGTAATCGAATCGGGGCTTAGTTTGATCCACGGATTCGAGTACACGGTGCAATGTATATCCATATCGTACAGACGAGAAAATAACGAGGGAAGAGTGGCGATTGCAGGCAACGTGCAACTATTGCTACTACCGGCCGTTCGAGGCTATGGCTCCTTCACACGACAGGCCAATAAAACGTTTCCACGAGATACGCGCAGCCTGTAAAATGCTAATCGCCTTGATTCTGACGCATTTTCGAACGGATTTCACTTGCCGGTCTTGCGGAAACAGTTCCCTCGTCTTCCTGCAAGCGATGAAAGAATTCTCTCTTCATTGTGTCGAGGCGAGAGAATGCACCGTGTCGCTGACATAAATCGCGTTACACGTTCTCGTGAAACTTAATTGCACCATTATCGGAATAAGTGGATCGATAATTACACATCTTTGTACCGATGGAATTATTGAATTGCTCGCCCGAGACTCGACCGTAAACTGTGACAGTCTTTTTCTTTCTTTCGTTTCCTTTCGACTGTCGATGAAAAGTCTCGATAACTTTCGATGTTCGCGATAGCAACGTACTTATTACGAAAAAAAGTGGTACACGCGAGCAAGATCGTCGAACCCGTGTCTGAAGATCGACGATCGCTTCCGTAATATATTATCCTTAATTCCGAGCATAAAATCGCGAAAAAAAACTGTTCATCGGCAAATAGTTTTACCACACTATATGGTATCATCCGTGAAACACCTGCAAACGTTCGAAAGTAGCGCAAATCGAGCCACTATTGTGCGATACGCGTCGCGTAATTTGGAAACAGTCGTTCGATCGCAATAGACGTTTTAATTAAAATCTTTAATTTTTTTTTTTTTTTTTTTTTTGCAATTTATTACACTATCGACTTCGATTTTCACAGTTACGATGGATCGATGGCAACTCGACGCGTGAAATTCACAAGTAACCAACGAAATACCAAAGGTAATGACTGGTAATAATGAAAGGAACGTGGGTTTCGGTATAAACGATTCAAAAAAAAATCGTTAACTGGCCGGAAATCGGTAATCGCCTGGAATAATCGGTTTCTTTTATGTCTGCTTATGTTTTTTCAGTGGCGCATTAGTCGCAGACACGCATTTTTCTACGTAAAAACGAAACACGAGGGTGGATGCGCGGTTGGTCTCCGTGCAGTCGGCTCTTTCTCTTCGTCGCCTGTTTTTTTCCCCTTCTCCCTTTTCTGTCATATTAATCGGACTCAAGCTGCGCATATCCCCTGGTAATGAGAATTACACCCTTTCTTCGGTATTCCTTTTTATTCGTTCGAAGCAATCTACGATTACTTCTTCGTTCACGAAACCCATTCGACCAGCGAACGAACGAACGAACGAACGAACGAACGAACGGGATATCCTAATCGTACGGTTCATTATGAGCGTGTGCACGCTCGCGATGACTATGACTGATGTTTAGCCACGACGAATTGCGATGCACATTACGAATAAATATCGCACTCTTTGCACCGTCTCGTCTAATGTGCCCGCTCACAGATTGCCGCTTGGGTGGGTTTCGAAAATGCATCGGGACGAGACCGAGGGACATTACGTTTAATTAAATTTCACCGTGTCATGCGACGCTTACTGTTCTTCGGACGATGAAAAACACTTGGTTCGGCACGCGGGTAATCGTTAAGGCAAATGAATCTACTCGAGAGGTTGAGGTTCGAAGGAGACCCGAACGACGAAGATCGGCTTACTACCATCTGGCTGTTTTTCGAAAGATACGCGGTCACGTCGAATCGAATTGTACACGCACGGTGATTATTCCTCGTCATGAATAAATCGACGAATGAACTTTGCACGAGGAGCAAATATATTTATATTTCGAGATACCTATGAAAATCGGTTGTCGCGTCGAATGGTGAAAGCAATTTGCTGATCGAATGTTCGAATGAAAAATTCGCGGATGTCGCCACCGTCACGATTAATCGGAGAGGTTGACCGATTAATGGAAAGTCGAAATCTATCACAGAAAATCGTAATTCCGAGCGATGTCGGCAGGAGAGGCAATTCAGACGATTCCGCGTTCACCATCTATCTTCCAGCGCGTTGGTAGCGAAGAAAGAAGGCATAATTAAATTAAATTAAGCCTGGCTGAGCTCTCGGCCTCCACCCCTTCTCTTCATCGTTATTCCCCTCCGCTCCTTCGCTATCCTACCAGCGGCGATAGTCGACGCCGCCTTTATTTGCAAGCAATTTGCGCTCGCGGATCGTGCTGCAAAAAATCTGAAAATAATGCTGCCGTATTAATCATATCCCTCCGCCCTTATTCTTCTTCCTCTTTCGCTTCTGTCTCCCCTCCATTCCGTGCTCGTTCGCGTACACCGACATACTTACGCCTCGTCCTCGTATATTTACGACCAAAAAACTGCGTATCCGTGCACACTCAGCGTAGCGCAATTTAGTGCACTGTTTAGTATGCACTGCGATGTCTGACATCAACTGCAGGAAGAAAGGCGTTTCGTTGAAATTATTTAATTACTTCATTTGGGAACTGGTTGATCAGGAATGTAACATACATGGTACTCAAAGTTTATTATTTCGTATCCGTAATCGTACGGTCGCTATACGAGATTATGTACAAAATAATTGATTCATGTAACAATGCAGCACGTATTAAGAATGTGTAAGCAGTTTCGATGGATTTGCGAAAATATGAATAACCTTATTTTCCGTTTAACCGCACGTTTAAAGGAAGGGAGAGTATTTACACGAGAAATGGAAATCACGGTAACGAAATCACATTCTGTTTAGTAGTAGTCGAAGTGTTAATGCAGAGCTCAGGATTTCTTTGGCTTCTTCGCCGGCTCGAGGCCACTGTCGTACTCGGAGGTGTTAAGCATTCTGACTCTCTTCAACAACCCCGTCTTCGGCTCGTCGGCTTGACGCTTCTGCTTCTTTGCCGGCTCCCCGTCGGGCCTGAAAACGCAGAGACGCTCCTTAATCGTCCATTAGGGCTAACCCGCAATTTTCGGTAATTCGACGTAAACGACATGTGGCGAGGACAGAGCGAGGTAATCGAAAATCGACAAAAAAGCGGACTCGCATTAAAAACTGGGTGTACACCCCCTGGTCTGCTGGCGTGCCGGAGAATTTCGGCCAACTGCCGTGCCGAATTTCACGTTCGTCGCTGCGTTTTTCCCGGTCGATCCGTTTTATGCGCCCAATCTTTGAGCACGGCTAAGGCTACACGACGAAGGAACGATTAAATAGTAAAAAAAGAAAGCTCTTTTTCCCACGAAAACGTACGATCCGTTGATTTGTCTGCAAAAATCTTAAACTTTGACTAAAAACAGCAGACTTTTTCCTTCTGGTGGATTTCTTTAAGAGGGTAACGACGTTCGATGAAATCCCACGTGTCCCAAAGATCCCTCTTCGTATATTCCATGATCCGTTGCGGAAAAGCTGGTGTTTGAACGTGTTCGCTGACATGTACGGTGACAAATACACCCGCACACGAGCCAGAAAATATATATATAGAGAAAGAGACGCAAACAGGGACAGGCGTAATCGCACCCACAGAGGCGTACACCATGGGTCTTTCGATCCATTGGACCGTCAGCTCGGTGCCCGCCTTTCACCCATTAAAACGGACTTGTTCTCTCTCTCTACGGGTTGAGGGCACCCGTCGGTTACCCGTTGTGTGCACCGAAAGCACGCCCATTCAAATCGTATTAAACAAGTTAATGCTTAATGTCGGTCCCGGAGAAAAAAGCGCGGTGCATGACGCGA
This sequence comes from Ctenoplectra terminalis, assembly GCA_019453375.1. Taxonomy (NCBI): domain Eukaryota; kingdom Metazoa; phylum Arthropoda; class Insecta; order Hymenoptera; family Apidae; genus Ctenoplectra; species Ctenoplectra terminalis. Next base: position 746,848 of record SMSQ01019566.1, on the reverse strand, counting down.
CCGAAATATCGATAGATGTCTCGATAGATGGACGTAACTTTAGAAGTTTCCGGATTTGTAGAGAATGAGTAGATATTTATATTGTTTGGTTAAGATTGAAAACTGAATTATCAGAGAGAAAACTAGGAAAACTGCTGATCTAAAAACAGGCTCGAGGATAGAAGCGTTATGTATGACACAAAATTTTGCAGGGAAAAAAAGTGAAACAGTAATTTAGCGCCACGAGAGCACACAGTGTTAACGTCTGATAGAAAACAAAGACCAGGTACTCCATCAGGAGGTTCCAGCGCGCGTTATGGCCCACCAAGCAAACGCGGCACGCACCGGAAAAAATAGAGTCCTCGACGAGATGAGAGGACTAACGGGGGAAACATAAATACATACGTAAGCGCAAAAAGATAGCGGGCGATGAATAGAAAATCAGAGTGACGGTGCCTCAGAGAGATTTCCACAAAGAGAGAGAGAGAGAGTGAGTGAGTGCGAGAGAACAAGAGAGGCACAGAGTGAAGGGAGGCTCGTGCTCGTCCCGTGGTTTCCGTAAATGGCGCAGCCAGGGCCGGAAGTAGCGGTCGCATCAGTCTGTTTAATAGCCGTATTGTATAATTATGAACAATGGAGAGATAGAGCGAGAGACGGAGAGTCGGTCATCGGAGAGAGAACAGGAGAAGCCTGGAGAAGGGCAGAAGCCAGCCGAATGCCATGTGAAATGCATACCCGGAGAGATAGACGGAGACGCGGTTGGAGAGAACGAGAGTTAACCGACGTCAGATAGAGAGAAACGAAGGGAAACCGAGGGAGATGGTTAACAACGAGGATGAGCACGACGAGAGCCGTATGGCTTATGGCTGCCAGCCACCGTACACCATGTCCGCCCGTTCGTCGTACATGACGAATGACACAAAGCGACAGTTTTGACGTATCTAACCTCTCTAGGAACCACGAGCTGTCCTCTCGCTACGTTTGCGTGTACTATCTGTTAACACACGTGGTTGCGTTTGTTAGTTATCGTTGCAGGAGGGAAAGAGAGGGAGATATCGGGGTGCACCGCAGTTAACACGCTAAGCCACGCATGAATCCGTCATTAATACTGTGAGCTCGCTCGTCTCCGTGATTGTCTGCCTCAAACGTTAACCAAGTGGTCACCGGATAGCGTGTCTCTTGCGGTTCTCTTTAGAATCGGATAAAAAATTGGTCTATCGTGTAGGAATAGAAAAATTACAAAGCGTTGAAAAACTTACTTCTCGTTGGTCAGCCTGTTGCGATGCTCTTGCCTCGTGCTGTCTTTCTGGTGAAGCTTCGACCCTATTCCACCGATTCGCTGAGGAGTTTCCCTCAGCGCGAAACTCTTGGCGTAGTGACCCAAATGGGTGTTCCTTCGATTGAAAATTTCCCGCATATCACGGGGATAGCTAGAGTAGAAACGTATCCACGAGCTGTACGCTGAAAAGCATCGAGATCCGGTTACTTGTGGTCACCACCCATACGTTTGATCGCAGTTAATCGTCCAGCAGGACAAGCTCTAACAATGCCTGACAAGCGGTGCGAACGAAATCTCAAGGACCATTGAGAAAAGCTCTAGGTAATGCGTGGGTTCCGCCCACGTGTAAATGAGGCCACGTGCACCATAACTCGGATGTAATCATTGGCTGCGTGTAGCGCGCCCTTATTAATCGAGCTTCCATTAAGTTCCACGGGGGTCGACGTACGCGATTCTATAGGGTGTGTGGCCCGCGGTGAGCTATTAAGAGGCATTAACGGGGGTCGAGTCAAGTGCTGTGGCTAATAGTCACCCCCCTTATCCCCTCTTAACTTCTCTAGCTTTCGCGCGCGGGTGAGAAACTCGAGGGTTCACCGATCCTGAGAGAACTTGACATGTGCCAGTGTTACTGTCACTCCGTGCGAAAAATCTACCGTGAAGTGCTTCTCGGTTTGCTCTTTTGACGGATCGAGATGCTTGAGTTTTTCTCCTTCACCCGTTTCTAATGGAGACGAAAGTTACAATTATTGATATCAAAGGATGCCTGGGAATTTTTTTTCTTTTTTTTTCTACACATACCATCGTCTATTAATTGTAACGATAAAAATTTAATTATAAAAACTGAGAACAGCTTCTGAAAATTATTCTATCGGGAAAACTTAAGTGTCCATAATTTCGATAATTCACACGGCAGACCTTATGTCTTGACATTTTCCGGCTTGATTTCCGTCTGCCTTCTACCCCGACTCGACGCTTCCGCACATAAGAAACTTGCAAAGATTTTTCTCTCGTGGCCCGGTGTCGACGTTGAAAAGGGAGAAATGTTTTTCTCCATTTAGCACATAAATCACCCGCGGGGGTGGTATCTAGCCGAGAAGGCAAAGTAGCGTGGGTAGGGGGTGCAAGAGTGGGCCGCGTGGGGTGGCATTGTTCCTAAGTGATGTAACTGCGTCTTATTGTATTTGTATCCTGTATCGCATTGTTAAGAGTCTCTCGCCACAAAGCGTAAGTGGTTTTGGCGGAAGCCACATTCAGTGGTTGGATTGTGTCGGCCACCCCCATGCGAAAGGCGTACAAGCGGTCTACACCAGGTTCGATCTAACTCAGAGCTTAGGCTTTATCTGTCTGATTGTAGCGTAAAAAATTGTGTCAAAAATAAATTCAGGATCAATTTTACGATTTGTTAAATTAAAAAAATTAAATACATGTTTGGTTTAAAAAAAATATTAATTTGCGATATATGATCGAGTTAATTTTAGTATTTATAAATAATAAATCAGGAAATGTAAATATGTGAATAAGATTATAGAGTTTTATGGTCTTTAACGAAAATTGTAACCTATTGAATATATTTAACAAAGTTATCCTGAAAAGGGTATACAGCTAAGAACTGGTATAACGGACGATACATGTACGAGATGGAGTGGATGAATCTCTTTGGTTAGTGGTAGGGGTCGAAGACCAGGGGAGGTTGTCCCATGGAGTTGTATTCACTATTGAGGGCTGTTCAGCTCTATTGGGGTGATAATGTTACGAATTAGCGAGATTTCCACTTCTACGCACCCTGCCCTGACCCTACGTCGGTCACGAATTAAATTCTAGGGGTTGCGAAGAATGGAAGACGTGACTATGAAAAGCTCGATATTTCCCTTTAGTTATTGTTTCTTCGATTTTTATACCTTCTAAGGTGACGAAAAAATATAATTAAGATCTCTTAAAAGTAACAAGTTCAAATTCGAATCCATCTCCTGCTTGCATGGCTTTTCTTTATTTTCTTGTGATATCGTACCCAGCTTCCCATGGAAAGTGCAGCACCAATCGTCGACGACAATTAATCTATCAATCACTCGAAGCACGTAGAGGAACGGTCAAGTGGTTAACTGTGTACCGTCACTCAAATCTGGAGGCGGCTAAGCGCTCAAAAACCGTGGCTAACCTTCGTGTAAAGCCACGCTTGACGTGATACAACTACGAAATTCAAAAACCTCTTAGAAAGATTTATGGCCTTTATTTTCCGTTTTGGAATCGATCACTCTCAAACAGTGAATGCCATTGACTATCGACTGTATCTCGTCAGCATCGAACGCTATTATTTCTTTTTTTTTTTCATACAGCAGAAACCAAAATCATAATTCCCGAGCATAAGGGTGAATATTGCGCTCCCCCGGAATGAAACTCGAATCATCGCCTTCTAATGGATTTATTATTGCAGCGAATAAATTCCGAGGCCTAACGACCCTAATAGAGGAACCGTGGCATGGCAAACAAGATCATCCTTCCTCATCCAGAGAGTATGTAAATATCCGAGTGGCAAACGAAAACCGAGACAGAGTGAAGGCACTGTAACGTGGCCGTGTGAGGGTTACTTTATATGCGAGTAGGGTGCCCGCTGGAATTGGCTTAGTCTACCCTGAAGTCAGCTCGCTTTCGTTCCGATCCAACTGAATCGAAGTGCGTGCTCCCTCATCCTTCGCTAAATTTCATGAGTACTTTATGTCTCACCGTGGCAGAGGTCGAAATCGCGTTAACCGTAAAACCGTAAAGTCGATTCGACTTACTATTAAACTTCTACCCTTCGTTGCATGCACCTATCGCTCTCTGTTGACTATACTTACAAATCTGACTCACCTTTGCACGCTTTTTCTCGGAGCTTCGAATCTTCGAGTACCATCGTTTCGAACTCATTTTGAAGCGCGATGGCAGCGCTATGAGCGGAAGAGTATTTCGATAAGGGAGCCAACAGTTTATCCAAAGTATCGTCCATGTTCTCCTGCTTGATTCTGATCCGCCTAGATTCCAACATTCGCACGAATTCGATTTCTGACGGCGTTAAAAAGATAGTCGCCGAACCGGAAGAACCAGCTCGCGCGGTTCTACCGATTCGATGCACGTAATCCCTTGCCGAAGTTGGTCCTGTGTACTGAATCACGCAGTCGACTTTCGGCAGGTCTAATCCTCGGGCTGCGACATCCTATTTAATAAAAAACTAAACGTGTCATCGATTTTTAAAGCTGAAAGTGCGCTTAAAAAAATGTTTGATGGGAAAAAGTTTTAATCTCCGGTATATGCATCCGTTGATTCGAACATCTTGTTCCTTAGGTAATCTAAAAGGTAAGAGCAAGGGCCGAGACTGTGCGATCTGCTGGTACAAATGTCTTACAAACCGCGTCGATTTCTCGTTTTGTACGAAGGTGAATGCGCGCGGCTGGCAGCGAGCGCCCGCTGTGGAACCCCAACGGCGAACGTTTGAGCACGGCCCTGATTTCCTTGCGTTCGGTTAACCAATGATTTACCGAACGGAGCACATCGAGTTTCTGCTTGACGACCCTGGAGACTAATCCCGGACCACCAGTGGGGGGCGTTGTGGCCCCGAAAATTCTTTCGCGGCACGATACGGATGTGTCTGTCTTATTCCTTTTTATATCTTTTTATATCGAATTAATTCGATGCCAACCTAAGACGCAGCGGTCCAGGCGCCGGGGTGAAGGAAAACGAGAAAGAAGTTTGCCCTATCGAAATAAAATATTGACCGACGAAGAGTGTTTTATCGTTGCGACCTTGTTCCGTCTCTTCGTGATGCTTAATACAGCACTAGTTTTTGGGGTTTTTTTTTTTCGATAGGTGTTTTATAAATACATTATCTAAGTTGATCGACCGTTTCCTCGAGAAAAAATGCTTCAAGATCGTGATAATTGATCGACGGATATAAACAAGTTCGATTAGGGCTCGACCGAAAGATAAACTCTGATAAAGTGAAATCAGTCGAGGACGCCTACGCATCCTTAGATGAAACAAGCACCGCAGTTGCCACCGGTGCGATATAATGTAACGAAAACAGGAACGAGGAGCGATCGATGGCAGCGATTAAGACAAACGATCGTTTAGGTAAGAGGCCGTGATCGCGGTCCGGAGAATCGAGAACGGATCGTCCGCTCAAAACATCTCACTCGGACCATAGATCACCTCGTGGATCCGGATTCACCACCGCTGAGAGCCGCGGAACATTCCATCCACGGGGGCTCTCGTGAGTTTTCAACGTGGAAATTAATAATGCTGCCATAGAATCTCCGTTCAAGTGACGCTGTAAAATGTGGGCGGCTGCCATCGTTGTTCATGCTCTCTGGGACTAACGTTTGTAATACTTCTCGATGTTAAAACGTCGAAATACTAATAAGAGCGAAAAAGATCGAGGCAAAATTCTCTTGATCTAGAAATCTCTCTAAATATTCTTTAATTCACTCGTTCGAGGAACCGGTTAGCAATTGATCGATTTGTGTAGGGCCTAACGAAGAAGGTAGAGAAAATAATGACAACCTGTGGCGAGATACCGTAAAACACGTGTCGAAACAACGACGCAATCGCCTGATTAAAAGAAATTAATCCTCGCTGTGGGCAATGTGTAACACTGTTGCGTGTCGCGGATCATGAATTTTACAATTCGAGCATTCCACCGAACTTTGATGGTTCCTTCCTTTTTTGCTCGCAGAAGTCAACCGAGAAGAAAAAGAATTACGAAGTAAACGATAATGAATTTAATTATTGTTACTATATTTTCAACGATATTTATCGGGCGTCAGAATCGATCGCTTTCACCGGTAATTATAATGATTAAGCAATTGTCATAAAGACACGATATAACAGAAAGTTGATCCGTTGTATCGATACACGATTAATATAATTCGTACGATGATAATTAGTAAAAGAAAGAAAGTGTCTATTAATCGAAGAGCGCTATATCACGTTTTTTTAAAATAATATGTAAGAAATACGCGTTGACTCTCAGAGCAACACTTACATTCAAAAATTAAAAGTTGTTATAATTTCTCTGTTACAAGAAGTATCATTAATGTAAGCGTTCGCTGTTTAAAAGTAGAAAACAATTAAAGAAGAGACTGGCACATAACGGGCAAACAATCATAATTATACTCGTTACGAAGGCCTCGTGTGTGCGCATAATTTTTAACCTCCGGACACAGCGTGGGTCCAGAGATATTAAATTCCGCCCTGAAAGAATAAGCCACGGGGTAATTTACTGCTTGGGGAGTGCCGCCGGGTATCCCTAGCTTTTCTTCTGCTCTTTCCATCTCTTTCTCCCTTTCTCTTCTTTGCCACCGTTTTGTAATAATTTTTATTCTCACAGAACAGTTTCGTCGCTTTTGTAAAGTGTCACGCGATTCTCGTTTACTATACGCGCAACCCTTTACAAAACAATTGAAAATGTCCTAGGATTAAGTATTATATAGAACACTCACCGTACAAAGTAGAACCCCACTATTTGCCTGTCTGAAGGTTTTGAAGACCTCGGTTCGTTCCTTTTGACTCATGCTACCGTGCAACTTGAAGAATTCCACGTCGACCAGAGGATCGGAATCGTCGTCGTCTTCGTCAACGGGTTTAGTCAGCACGGCTGATAAGATCTCTGTGTGATAATCGACCATATCTTGGGTAGCCATAAATACCAATATTTTGTGTTGACCGTGGCTCTATTATTCATATTAACAAAAGTTTCTAAAGTTTCATCTTCAATGCGAGGAACAAATCATTCGAAATGGTTGATCTACCTGGCATTTTCCCGCGATGTAACCACTTAAAGTCACCATCCTCAATTTTGGTGGCGTGACAATGTAACTTTGAGTCACACTTTGTGGAACCACTAAATCTTCGTTAAGATCAGTTGCCTCGCCACCGGTTGTTTCCAAATTTTCTTTCGCGGCATCAACGAAAACAGGATGGTCCATAGCAAGACCTGCTAATTTTTCTACCGCCTGTGTCAATGTCGCGGAAAGTAAAATTGTCTGTTTTCTCGACTCGTCCACCTGATCATTATTACAGTCTTTTTGTTGCGTATTACTTTTTGGCAGATCGGACAGTTTCTCTTCCGTAAAATCCGAATAAACCTTCCGCTTGTTATATTTTTTTGATTTAATAAATGGCTCGCCTTCATCGTAATCATTATCGCTGCTGGAATGATAGACTTGTTTTTCCTTAGCATTATCTTCGATTGCATCGTCCTCAGATTCTGAATCTGTGCTCTTGTTCGATTTAACGATTGAATCATTTTGGTTATCGTTTTGCGATTCTTTTAAATCACCACTGTTTTCAAATTGCTCAAGGTCCTCGTCGGTAAAAACTTTTTTCATGTTTTGTCGTAACATTTTCATGGCATCGTAGCCCGTGTTTTGACTCGGAGTCGACACCTTCAGAGCACTTACTATGCTAAAATTGTATTGTATAATAAAAAACGCTTTTTTTTTATCAAATCTTTTTTATACATTTTTTTTGTAACCTTAGAAAAACGTACCCGGATATATCTTTTTCGTATCCCATGTCAAACATTCTATCCGCCTCGTCCAAAACAAAGCATCTAACATCACACAATCTGAGAGCTTCCGTTCGTTTTATATGATCTAATAATCTACCCGGTGTACCAACTAAAATATTGCATCCTTTTCTTAGCCTAGCTTTTTCCGCTTTTCTTTTTTCACCCCCCGCTAAATACCCTGGTACAATCCATGTAAATGGCTAAAATTATTTATATATTAATCGAAAGATATCCAGACGGTCGATAATTAATTAATTATATAACACTTACTTTTATCAATTTCAAGAAGCACTCATAAGTTTGTAATGCCAGTTCTCTGGTTGGTACAACTACGAGAGCTTTTAAACCACTATTTCTATTTAACTTCGGTCTAATTTTATGCAAACATTCAACTATAGGCAAAGCATATGCTAGTGTCTTTCCAGAACCAGTTTGAGACCTAACAAGAACATCTTTTCCAGAAAGTATCTGGGGAATTGCTTTTTGCTGAACTATGGTCATTTTAGTTATTTGCATGTTTTGCTCCAAATTAGATATCTAATAAAATGTTTCATAATTAGTAAGTTATATTATCAATCAAATGGATTGCTCGATTAACGATACCAACCATAAAAGGATGAACATTAAGATCTGTGAAAGTTGTCGCTGTAAATACTGGCTCGTTTATTGGTTTTACTAATCTTTGTCCAATGTTTGGTATTTCTGGATTGTGTCCAAATAAAGAAGATATCTTGCCAACAGATTTATGAGAGAAACGTGTATTTTTATTATCTTCTGTATTACTATTATTTTCATTTTTTAATTTTTCTAGCTGTTTTTTCTTTTTTTTCTTACCCAGATTAATTTTTTCCGGTATATCGGAAGATATTTTAGATTCTTTTTTAGCTTTTTTATTTGATACGATATCTTTTTCTTGCTCTATTTTTTCTAACGAATCTAACAGATTAACTTTTTCATTTTGTGATTCTGTTTGTTTTGAAAATATACTAGAAAGTGTTCTTTTAGAATCTGTATCCGTGATACTTCTCTTTTTTGCCAACAATGTTTTACCAAAATTTTCTTTGGTAACTTTGGTAAATGAAATAATAGGTTCATGGGAAACTTCATCGCTTTTGCTTGACCGAGACTTATTTGTTTCTGTATCGTTCCTGTCTACTTTTACAGGTGCTTTAAGAACTTTCTGTTCCGATTGTTTACGATTAACATTTAATTGTGGCTTAGCCTTTAGTTTTTGTTTAACGACAGAAGATTGATCTTTACTAGCTGTACCAGTTCCCTTCAATCTTTGTGCGACAATTGTTGCTAAAGACTTTTGTTTGATTCTTTTTTTAGTTGTATCGACCTTCCTAACCGAGTCATTTTTTGATTTTTTATTATTCGCAACTTTATTGTTTTCTATCTCATTTTTTTTCGCTCTCATTAAATCGAGAATAGAATCATCTTTTTCTGTTTTCTATTTAAAGAAGACAATTCCATTGAAATAACTGGTTAACAACATTTTTTAACCTCTCACTTACCTTTTGAACAGCAGGATCCGCTGAAATGTTTAGGCAAATATCCATGTTTTGCACAGTCATTTGGAGCCGTTGTCCTAATGTTTACTTTAAGACAAAAAACACTGTACACGTTTAAAAACACTGAGAAACGAATACAAGATTAAAAAACACGAAACCTAACCTATAACCACATGTCAAACGCACATTTGTGCTCGACTAGTTCAATCATCGCGGAGCATGCGTAGTTCGTAGCGCGCGGCTGGTTTCGAGGCTATCGTCGAAGCTGTCGTCTTGGTTTGATTCGATTAAATCCAGGATTAAAAATTGAATAAAAACTATTCATAAAAAAAAAATAGTATTATCACTGGCACATCTGCGTGTTGCATATGTATGTTTCTTAGTAAGATAATACTTCTCAGAATTATCGCTGTATCGTGTACAGATAATCAAGTAAAACGATATTACACCTTGTGTTTATTTCGAGTTCGATTATGATGGATTAGTGGAATCATCGATATTACATTGTGCGACGATTTGAGCACAGATTTATTAAGAAATAGTAAATCGATCGAGCCGGTACGAGGATCGATCTTTATTGGTCGAGGATTTAAGCGGCTATTTACTAGAGGACACGTGTGTTTACATTTTTTTACGAAGCATCAGCAAGTGTCGTTTGACGCAGTAACGAAAACCGCGATCATTCCGACTCGTTCGAGCATTTCGTATTCGTGGTTCATCGGATCAAGACGTTAACAATTCGATATGAACAAGTTGTGCTGTATAGGACTATCGTTGACCACTAGGATCATCAGCACCTATACTATGGTGAGTGATAGACAATCGTATTACAACGTTAAACCGGTTTTCGCACATGGCACTGTAACATAAAATATTGTTAAATTATCGTTCGAGCTCGTTCTCACTGAGGACGAACGTTAACACGTTTTCACGAGCAATCTATTTTCTTTATGTTCTCCTAGTCGCTCTCGATACTAATGATAAACGTATTAATGAGCCACTATTTCTCAAGAACAACGGACAATGATTTCTTCGATTCCGTTGAAGGCTGGAGTCTGTTTGGTTTAAATTGGATGCAGATTATTAGAACCTCGCAATTAGAAAGGAAAGGTGGGTTTCGAGACAAACGCGTACACTTTTCCGACGAATGTTGCGATATTAATTAAAAAAAATGAAATTCGTAGCGCAAACAGCTGTGGTATTCTTCCTCGTATACACGATATCGTTTGTACTAACCAGTGCGTATCTCGCCTTAGGATCAATTTCTGTAAGTATACGTTTAACCGGTTAATTTCTTGATACATTCGATAGACAAAGCGAAAGAGACAAAATACGACTATCGTAGTCGTGTACTGAAAGTGAATCGATCGTAGACGTCTTTATTTGAAAAACGTATTTTCGGCACGTAGCAACCTTGCTTAAACTCGCTAACGATCTTGCTAACTTCCGCGTACGTTCACAGAGGAAACCTAAGTGCGTCGTGCCTTGGATGTATTTGCAAATGATTAGCATAATAGATCAGTCTGTGGCGCTGTCTATTCATCTGACGCACGGGATGCAATACGATGTTTACGATAAATCAGTGTGGTACATTCCAGTGTCCAGTGTCTATCTACGTAAGTACATTACAATTTCCTAGTTCTACGCGTCTCGTATATTCCGCTCGATCCAGACCGTGCTCGCTGATCGAACGATTTCGCAACAATTCCTTTCCGATACGAATCAGGAAATCAGGATTGACAAATAAAGTTTACGTTCTACCGATTCAGTATTGTGCACGTACTTATGGACGATCGTGCATACCGCTCGGAAGGAATGGACGAACGAGCAACAGAGTTGTACAGATTTTCCACTGACGGAAGCCACAGTGGTGACACAACCGAACAATTGTAACGGACCAAAGTCGCCGTCCTTCCTCTCGCAGAACTTCTCCATGTTTGAATCGCCAAGACCGCCTACGGTTTTGCCTAAGTAGATAAGTAATATGCGTCAATTCAAAGACAAACTCGTGAACTCGTCTGTGTTACACGTTAGTACCTATTTTCGCTCGTTCCTCGTGACGAGAAGAAGGCCAAGGCTCGGGGAGCGAATCGTAACTAATTATCTAGATAAATCGTTTGCGCGTCATAAGTTAAGTACCTTTAATGTTAGCGTATTTATTTATAGTTCCGTACTCCTACTTTTTTAAGCGTTAATAAAAATCGACGACTGGAAGTTACTACTTTCCGCGATACATAGACGTACTTACATAGCTCACTGTATCGCCAGATTTATATAGGCATCTTATTTTTTGTTGTTTTCTGCTCAAAGCATCTCCATTTCTGGAAAAGATTCGAATCTTAAGTCCGCATAATAACCATTGATCACACGCGACTAATGGAATGTGCGGAGAGTGGGCAAACTACCAGAATACGATGAATCTCAGTTCTGTAACGGGGAAAATGTATAATAATGCGGGTAACTCGATAAATCAGTCCGGGGATGCGACTAATAGAGTGTATCAAATGCGCCCACGATGGAGCGTGGCTGCATAGAAAATATGAGAAATGGCCACGTTTTACGTCGAAATACTTTTAAACTTCCGGGATTTGAATCGCGCGCAAGCATATTCCCTATACGGAGACCGGCGTCTCCTAGATGGAGGTCGATTTGTCCGAAAATGGTCGCAACTTTTCGCGAAACTCCCAAGAATAATGATCGAACGTACAATGGTTGATAGAAAAAGCTCTTTCCCGCGATTTATTTGGGGCGTTTCGCGTGTTTCTCGGCGATCATTTCTCGTCGTTCGTTAGAAAGTAACGCACCAACGAGAGCGACTTCTAAAACATTCAACAATACCGTCTTATCTTGCGAATTTTCATAAACCTCATATTTTTTATAAATATGTAAAAGTAGGTTAAGTTAAAAATGTTGTCAATTTACGCGGTTACCGATAATCGAATTTGTTCTGAACGTACAAACTGACGCTCGCAAAAAACTTCCGTAAGCTTTCCGTTCAACGATACGGCTGCGAACATGAAGCACTGACACGGTGAGGTACGCGACGTGGTTGGTTGCTGGTGCTTTTAAAAAGAACTGAGCGAGCCAATTTGTAGGCTGTCGCAAACTTTTAAAACACTAGTTGACAGCCGCTCCGCCTACTCGCGGCTCGTGCACCCTCTTCGACGCTCGTCCAACCATCCAGAAGGATTCCAACCACCATCCGACGTCTCCCTCTTTCTCTCTCTCTCTCTCTCTCTCTCTTTCGTCTTTCGACTGTAGCGCACCGATCGACGACGAAACTCACCCCTCCTTGTCGTAGAAGCCGATGGATTGTAAAATAAAACTAACTTGGCTCTTTCGTGGCTTGAGAACGGAGTACCGGCGAAATCTTATTCCCTCGGGTCTCTTTTATTTTCGTGTACCCCTTTTTTTCCACCAGCCAGGGTGCAATCACGAAAAAGACCTCCGCGAAGGGTAGATACCGTCAGAGAGTCATGCTTACTCGGAGAAATGAAAAAGTTTCGATCTAAGTTTAAACCAAACGAAAATCGTATCTGCAACTGTTACGATTTTAACCTATTTCCTGTAAGTTTTACAAAACCTAATGAATTAATGATTTTCTCGAATAAATAGAAGTTTCTAACCGACGAAGGAAATAACCGGCGTTACGAATTCTTAAAGCATTTATACTCCAAGTGTTTTCGAACTATGAATTTTCGACGAAAATACATTTTTATGCGATGACGCGCTGTTTACCATTTTTCTTGGATATTTTCGCACGACTTGGAATACTTTTACTAGTATCCAAGGACTAAGAAGAAGGGTGGTCACACGTATGGCGCACATAAAAGGTGGTACGACGTAATTAATCTTCTTGTATGACACTTTGGCTGGTTACAGGGCAGAGCTTGCCAGGAGCCAGAACACAACATCCCACTTAAGCCCCACGCCCAGAAAACAATTAATACGAAATTGATTAATAATTACTGCGTCCCAATTTCGGCTGCCTTGTCGCGCACCCTGCTCTTGCCAGTCACGTAACCGTGAAAAAACGTATTTTCCCACCAACGTCAGATTTTTGATCTCCCACGAAACCACCCTTCCCGACCAATGTAAAACCTACTACTATTCGCCTACTATTTCATACATTATTTTGCTATTCGGTTTTAAAATCAATTCCTTTCGATGTTCTGACAAATATATTCGATCGTCTGGGACTTGTTACTAGAAAATCGAACCTTAAAGCGTCCAGCTCGACAGGAAAGTTGGTACGCGCAGCCGTTCTGCTCCTTTTGTGACATTTATTTGTTCGCCGCCAAAAACGGACAGTCGATTTGGCATTACTTTTCCAGACAGACAGATTTTATTGATCTGCCACGTTCGTTCTCTCCTGAACGAGCACTGGAAAGAGAGAGAAGAAAAAGACGAGCTTCATGGAAGTGAAAGAGAGGATGATAGAACGGCGGAACTGAACGCCCCATAAAGCTAACCAATGCTAATACTTCGCATCTCCGCAGTGGCGTCCTTTCGCGAGCCTGTGCCTTTCAGCTCGTTCGTTCGCTCGCACGGGTTGGAAAATTCACCGCGACGCCGCTGTCCTGGACCGGAATCGGCAATAAACGCGTAACCGAGCCTAATTCGTAATGTTGGTTCAGTCATTGTGGCCCATTGTGAATTCTCTTCCCCTGTTATTCGGGGGCCACGAATATAATGCTGGGGTTATCGCAGGAAACTGCCAGTAACGATAGTAAGAGGCATGTACTCTTTCGAATACGCTTCATCCGTTTATCCTTCGATCCTCTTTTCAAGTTAGCATTGGATACTTCATACGTATAAAGAACTTGGACGAACATCCTGGAATCCAACATTTGAGTGACTCTCGTTGATGCTCAGTTATGCGCCAGATTTGCAAATTTCAGGCAGCGCGTATAATATGGAATGGAAAAAATGGGGAAAGAGAAGAAATCACGCGTACTCCGACTGAAAAGTTTGTTTGCCAAGAGTCGTCTGCGAATATTGGCCAAACGTCTTAGCATATGAATGGGAGAGGATACCTATTCCTGTCTGCCTGTATACATAGGATTTTTTTTTTTTCGTCCTCCCTCGCGAGAAGTCGAGACCGATGACCGTTCCTGGCCAAAGGATGGATACGGACGGGGGAAATCGCATTATTTTCGAATTTCTCTGCGTCGAAACAGGGGATGGCACGTGCTAGTGCTTTTTTTCTTTTCTAAGGATGGACAGCGGGAAGCGAGGAAGTAAATTTGTGAACACGATGGACGACGGGACACAATAGCTGCATTTAATACTACATTAAACACGATGCAGAGCGATCTACCCCGTGACCACCGTGACAAAGTTTCCTGGACAATGCGACGCGATGACTGTATTAGTGGGCGGGGGATGGAAATCAGCACGCACGTGTACGGAATGCTCGTGTCGAGTTCGTGTATTCGTTAATCTACGTGTCATATATAAATTTCATTTGCAACCCTTGATTTAGAACAAGCTTCTTGGCATCCACGTAGGGTTTAATAGAAATGTGCGTGTTTTTTTCTAAGCATAGGCAGCTATTACGTGCTGACGTACTATATTTTATTTCGTACTCTATCGCCGTGTTAAGCTAGATTACTCCGGCCATTATCCTTTGGAAGAAAAAGAACTCGTGGAAGCAAGTTTCTTTCGATCGACTTCCGGCGTTCTCAGCGAGGTTTCCACGTTCCTGCACGTGTGCCCAGCGCACGGAGCAATCGAGCGCTACCTCGTTACCGTGCCACGTAATTGGTAATTGGTAATTGTCGGCAATTGGCCGAAAGATATGGCCTCGATACGATGGTCTCTCGTGATTGTAGTTATCGATCCGCGAATCGACAGACCTCGAACACAGATTTGCAAAATCGAAAGGCTTTCTCAACGATCGTTTCGTTCTAAAAGAATATATCAAAGGGACAAAGGGACGCAAAGTGACATCCAGAGGGTATTAAAAAACCAAAGACCGATCTTCGCAGAAGTGGTAGATCGATGACCAGGGACAGAACGAGGGGAACGATGTCTGGTTATCTGGTCGGTCGATTCAAAGTGGCGGAAGCGAGCGAAGGGTGGTGGGCGGAAGGAGCCGGTTTTTCGAGAATGGCTGCCGTAGGTGTCGAAGGGACACGGGGCTTGAACGAGGCCGCAATTAGGCGGTCCCGGGGTCGACGAGCAACGACGAGGTCGGGCATTATGCAAAGCAGATTTTAAATTTAGATGTGGCCCACCGTGCCCACACACCTCTACACACCCCCGTGACAGAGAGGCGTGCGTCTGTACGCAGCTTCGACTACAGAAGGAGTATGGTCACACGGACGGTCGAAGACACGCGAGCGGGGGGTAGGCAAAGCGTGGGTCGTGTCGTGCACGACAAATTAGCGCGTTTTAAATCCGATCCAAGCCGAAAGGGGAGGGAATCGTTATGGACGGTGACGGAGGAGGGGGCAGCTCGAGGGATACTCGACGAGCTGTTTTGCATTTCAGGCTCGCGCGCGCGTTCGCCCAACATTTGAGGTGTAAAATATTAAATCCAGGCGCCTCCGCCATATCGCCTACGTCCTCGAAAGAGAGGAAGAGGCGGTGGAGTAGGTGGATGGAAACGGTACACAGATAGGGGTGCGCGGGGTGCAGAGAAGAGGACAGCGGGGGACAGGGGAGGAAAGGGGGTCTAGAAGGGGTCTGTTGCTAGATGGGGGAGGATATGGCGAGGGCGGCTCTGCGGCGCGCACTCAGCGAGTTTACATTTAAATGTAAAAGTGCCGAGTGCTGCTAGGCGAAAGCTGCTGTTTTGCATTCGAAAGCTCATGATTGCCTCTGAGCTTTGCTTTTGACGTCAAGCGTTCCCCGCTGCCGACGGACGACGAAAGGCCGTTCGCTGTCGGAGCTACGAATGTCGACTCTCTCGTTTTGGACAAATGGAACGAGCTCAGAGCTTCCGGAAAAATTCGCGCAAACGGAATCGACGATTATTTCGAACCGGTTCTGCTTTCGAAGCGAGTGCACCAATTAATCACTCGCGTGTCATCTTGCTCTCACGATCATAAACAAAACACCAAGTCCCCCTGATGGTCATTACTGTATTAATCGGTTGTACGTTAAGCTCGGAATAATCATGTCGCGCCAGTCAACATATTAAATGGATCGACGGCTAATTAACAGCGGCCACCTAGCGGGCGTCTCTGTCGGAGAGAATTCGATGAATTTCGGAATCATCCTGTTGTCCGACGTTACACCGCTCCCTCCCGATGTTCTACATAATCCGACGATATTTTCCCTTTTTACCAAGTTTCTATCTTTCAGGGAACGTCACGGATCTTTTTCGAGTACACACGTACACGCCGACGAATGCACCTACACACACGCACGATTTATTTCCGGGCTTTAATCAATTCTCGGAACAGAACGACAGACATACGGGGTTACGAGCTAGCCCGCTGTTATTCTTCTAATATGTATGTTTCTTACGACCGGTGGTAAAAGGGCGCCGTGCAATTTCCTATGATAGATCGAGTCCTGCGGACAAGTTCCATTACGGCCAGCCTCTGAATTATTGAACTGGCAATTCCCCGACGACACGCGGAACACCCTGCATCAAAGTGTCAACGGACTCATTAAGCCTCCAAATCAGGTGAACTAACGCGTTAACTGTTTACCCTTGAATTCCTTGGTAAATGCTTTATTACATTTTTTCTGTACTCCAAAAAAATGATTATTGATTCGTCGAGCAAAAAAAGCAGCGATGACTAAAACGGTTGGTCGATATCGCTACCAACCTTCTTTCTCTAAAAGCTTGTTTTAATCCTGAATTCAGAAATTTGATATTATCGATACTTTTATAGAGGGAGTTTCAAAACATCGGTCTTATCGGAAAAAATCAAGAATATTTAAAACTATACGAAACGGTACACCGAATGATCGAAGTATAACGTTACACGAAAAGAGAATTGGGCACTTTTTTTCAAATTTCCTCTTATGGTCTAAGCGAAACGAATATTTGCATTTCGGCTGATAGATCGGAAAACAGGAGATTGCCTATAAAGATTAAGCCTATCTGTAATCCCTTGAAATAGGACCTGTTACTGCAAACTGCGGTATCTGTACGCGCGATCATCGACACGGAGAGAAAGAGAGAGAAAGAGAGAGACAAACGTGATCGCTATCTGAAATCGCCCTTCTAGTCCATATGCTGGGTTAATAAGAGCCCTAATAACGGGTACCACCCCATCGATACGTAGGGGCTGTCACTAAATATTTTTCTTCCTCAACGATTGCTTTGGGAATTCGGTCGTGTCGATGCTCTAATACGTGAATACATATGTCGTCGATGTACTTTCGGGAAACATCGATCCGTCGTTGATATTTTCGAAAGACTATTCCTCTTACCTCGAATCAGATAATTGATAGGAAAAAAGAATTCATGATTACGTTTCCGACAAGGTACCTTTAACATTGAAATATATGTTTCAATTCTCAAAGATAAGAGATAGGATAGGATAGGATAGGATAGGATAGGATAGAAGGCGAGTCCCGATTCCTACGAGAACTTAAGCAAATATTTTTTTATTAATTCGTCTCACTTGAAATGCAAATGCCCCAATCACGCGTCCGGAAGGCTAGAGCGACCGGCGCTTACTCGAGTAATTTATTCGTAAGGGCGTTAAAGTTTCATAAGTCGTGCACATAAAATGCACTTGAGAGTGGAGAGCAAGGGTATCTAGCCGTTCCCTGTCGCGCGTCCTTCTCGCCACCCGTTCTCTCTATCCTGGCGCGGCAGAAAATTATGCAGATGGCGGAGAAAAGCTTTGATAAACACGACAGTCTCTGATCGTTATGCAGATCCGCGCCACTGTAAAATGGCGGCAATCTCTCCCTCTCACTCGACTGTTCACCCCCTCTCTATCTCTCTACTCTGCCTCTTCTGATCCTCCCTAGCTCGCTGGACCCAGGGGTGTTTCAGCTTCTCACCCTCTTCCACAACCGTTCCCTCTGCCCAACCCCCTCTATCAACCTCTGCTCTTTCTCACCCTTTTCCTCCTATTCCTCCCACTGTTCCTCTTTCTCTACTTTTCACTCCCCCTCCTCGCGCTGCTCACCCTTCTTCTTTCTGTTCTAACTCCTCTGCCTCCGCCGCGGCTCGCTCCTGATTTTCACACCCCGGCCACGGCATTACCAGCCCAAGTCGAGGGTGGAAATACGCACCCTCCTGCTTGTTTCCGTAGCGCGTCTGCGCCGGCTTGTACCACCCGACGTATATATGCACTGCAATTTCATTGGAAGATCGTGCTGGCACTCGAAGACACAAGCAGCCAGGCAGGCTCGCACACACTCGTACCAACGACCATCCACTCCTGTTCTCGTACGCGTCCTCGTCCCCGAGACGAGCTCCAGGCAGTCATCGAGACACCAGAAACGCGCATATACTTTACAATCACTCCATTCCTGCTAACCGACCACCACCAAAATGGTCGTGAAACCGCTTCGTCGCGCTACTTTTTCTATCGCGCTCATCAGTTTGCGTTGCGTGATCGTTAAACGTTGTACGAAAGCTAGCGTTAAGATGCAACCTTCGGGAAACTATTTGCCATGGAAGATAAGAACGAGAATACGATAAGCGTTTAATTAAACAGTTTTTTCTCAATCTTATCTATCGTGTACACTTAATACGTGTAATACTCGACACTTAAGTAAAGCTCTTAAGGTAACGACCAACGAATGTTTTATTAACGAAGTACGAATCCGCCGACGTCAGCGGGCGCAATTAAAAGGGCGCCGGTGCCGTAACGCAATTACGTTGAAACACAGGGGTCTAGGTGTCGAGGCCACCCCTCCGTAACGGTTCTCGAAAATTCATTTTGCCGCGTGTTTAAAATTTTCATCGGTTCTCTTAATGTTCGCCGTCATCGGAACTGATCGCGTTTACCGAATAATTTGGACGGCTCTGCTCTCATTCGTCTCGCGCGAGCAGTTACGATTCCACGAGAACGCGAACAAAGTATCGTTTCTCAGACATTACGCGTCTTTCTTTTTTTTTTCAAGCATGCACACCGCTCGTGCATCGGCTGCCTCTCCGAGTGATGTTTTATTCATGCACATCGGGCATCGAAAGTGTTGCCGGTCGAGCGGGGTCGAGCAAAGTCGACTGCGTTTAAGTGCACAAACCGCCTTTCCTTGAAACCATAGAATACTTTAACGCCCCGGCTAATTGGCCGGATACGTGTTACGAATGAAAGTTTCGCTTAAAGCCTCGATTGCGTATCGTTTCACGATTTCAACCTGTGTTCTTTCTTTTTCGCCCCTTTAGGTATCCTCTAGCGAGAGAATAATACCGCGAATCGAGAAATTACTTGGCCGTGTGTATAGAAGCGTGTGTATCCAACCAAAGTGATACCTCGAAAGTCGACATCCTCAGATTTCCGCGAAACAAAATTTTATTCCGACAATCCGTCTGATCGATTTTCATGTAACGTTAATATCCGATCGATTCGATGGCGGACCAGTTTTTCGCTCGCAGTTTGTTTCACTTTCGCACTATGTATAATGTATGAGAGGACTTTAAATTCTGATAATACTCGCCCAACTTGTCCAACGATATAGACGGATTTAAAGACAGAGAAAAACGCGTTTAACGATCGGTAGAAATTGCTGGTTAGGAACAGCATCGAAAAGTCTGTGATCGGTCGATTCATCGGAACGTCCGATTGGAATAATATTTTTGCAATGGTTCGTGGTTTGCGCGCCCCTTTGCAAGGCGGGTCTTTCGATTAAAGGATGGTTACAGAGTCGTGTGATTAAGACGAGTCAAGAGGAAATCACGGTCCCGGCCGATTGGTCGGCATATCACGAATGCTCGGGGCGTGGTTCGGTTACTAGCTCTCTCGACCAACCGTTCTCTACTTTCAATTATTATTTAATTACGCTAATTGCCCGACCGGGTTCCTCCCCTCGCGATTTGCCAGGCGCTCAAGAGAAGCTCCGATGGTTAAGTCGATGTAAACTCTTCGTAGAATTTTAACGAATCGTCCCGTTTCGTACGTGATCGAAATTTCAATATCGTCCAGGTTAAACTGCAAATTATCGTAATGATTATTGCGGGAACGGTTCAGATCGTTCCACTCAATTCTTATTGCTCGTTTCGCTACCCTTTTTCGA
This sequence comes from Ctenoplectra terminalis, assembly GCA_019453375.1. NCBI lineage: Eukaryota > Metazoa > Arthropoda > Insecta > Hymenoptera > Apidae > Ctenoplectra > Ctenoplectra terminalis. The sequence goes on along the minus strand of SMSQ01019566.1, from coordinate 726,375 downwards.
TGCGGATCGATGTTGAGATGACAGAAAACGAAAAGAAAAATATCTACTCGCGAAACCACGTCGGACCCGTCTGAAAACAACGCGGATAGTCTGGTTCACCTTCGTTTCTCGTTCTCGTGTACGAGCGCAGAAAATTTTGCAAAATTATGCAGTCCAGCATAACGTGCCACTTCGAAGCGGCGGGGAGAATCGCGAGTACATCGGGACACGTGAGCATAAATTGGCTCGACGCAAAATTGGCCTGACAGTTTAACTATGACAAAAGCACAATAGAATGCGTCGTTTCCTGAACGCAGCATGCGGCTGCAATTTCTCTGTCTGTCCATCCGTCTCTCTCTCCCTCTATCTGCTAGTCCTCTCCGCGTTTTCCGTCTCTGTTTTCCCTCCTACGGTTGTTTTCCATTTTCTGTCCCTGTCGCACCCTTTTTCCCTGCCTATTTCTATCGTGGGTCGTTTTGAAATGGCGGATATCGTGGACAGTTTAATACCGTGTCGCCGTCACGAATGCTCGTTAACGGATGATACTTTAATCTAATAGAAAATAGCCCAGAAACTCGATGTTACGAAATACTGATTCGAAACGTGTGCGATTTCTTCGCGGTACGAAGAATTTTTTGTATCCACTGTTCCGTATCGATGAGATACGGAGGGTTTTGTTGAACGAGATTTTGGAATTTATAAAATTGGAAGTTTTATCAACAATTTAAGCGGCGTATTAATTTTGCACGACAATAGCCGACTTCGAACAAAGTGGCCAATTTTGATGACGGTTGTTACCGTGACACGTTGTTTCCTGCGACCGTGAATAACGAAGTACCGCTGCTATGAAATTAACGAGCCATCTCATCGATTAAGTCACGAACGCTTTCTTGAAACCTACAGTGATTTTTTAAAAATTTCTTAAAAATCTCTCAGAATTTAAAATTGGGAATTCTTTAAAAATTCTAATCTTTGCATCATTCGAAGGAATTTATCGAACGGAACAAAAACCTTATTTACAAGAACGATACAAAAAATAAAGCATCGGATTGTCGTTATCGTCATAAAAGCCATGGTTTCCGCGGCCAGTGGTAAAAGGACGAATTTTCCACGAGGAACCCGGCCTGGTTCTAAGTGGTCGTCGTTTTGATGACGGTTATTACCATGATGCGCTGTTTCCTGCGACCGTGAGTATCTTCCACCCACACGTCGACAAGAAACGGCTTGGCTGAGCGGTGTGTGTGAGTGGGTGCATGCACAGGCAGCAGTTGCATACGGGGAAGCACGACGACGACCGGCACGTAACGACCGATTCGTGCACATAGAGAGACCGCGAGCCGGGAACTCATGGATGTTGGCTGAACACGACCATCAACGGGGTATCTCTTTCCCCGCAACCGCGTATTTCGTCATTATATAATATACTCGTTTACACAGAACATTATTGTTGCAAATATGTCATTAATGTCGGAAATCAGCGGCCCGTATTGTGACCGCCCTTGCGTGATGCGGTTTTCCAGATTTCGCTTTGACGAGTCCCGGTGTGCATACGCGGCTGTCCACGAACGTAAATTCTCCGGCCGGTTGCCTCTGGTCGCCGGAAGTCGCCGATACGTTTCTGCTAAACGAATCCCTGTCAGAGGGAACGAACGTTCCCGTGTCTGTAACTTTGCTCTCGCGCTTTCTCTTTTATTATTTCTCCTCAAAATTGTCGTCTTCCTTGTGTCTTTTTATTTATTTTTTTTTTCTTTTTTTTTTCGTATCTATCGGACCACTATGAACCGCGATATCTATCGATCGAAAGATTATAAATCTATCGCGAGTACATGCTTGTTCAAAACGGTATCGATAACGAGAATGCTAATAATTCCTGTTCGTTGGTCCCTCTGATGTTTGCGTCGGTGGCGAAGACTCGTCGGGAAGGAGCTGCCCTCCTTCTCGCTCTTCCGCTCCCTGCAGCTAATCATGTAACTCGATTGAAGAGAACGAGCGAGAGCGGGCCAATAAGAGGCTCCCTTTAATCGGGTTACTTCGTTACCGCGTTACTCCGTCACTCCGTCACTCGGTGCGGTGATATCAGCGGAATATCAATTGTAGTGATTAACCAAGACGCTCGTCGCGGCCTGAAACTTTGCCTTCTCTTCGGAAACGCGGGTCGAAAGAGGGACGAAGAGAGCATGGGAATAACATCTTTTGTCAGTCGCGAATTAGCCCGTCGGAATATTCAAATCTGGGAATCTGTTCGAGCGAAGATCTNAATTACTGCCAGATCTTTGTTTCCCCATAGTGCAAAAGTTCAGGTTATTGTCATTTAATATTCATTAATATATAGTTATTTATCTATACAATTAAGTTATTTATGTTATTTTAAGATGTACCATATAATGAACAAACACGTTTGCAATAATAAATTATGTTGTTTAACAGTTTGAAGCATATCGGATCGAGAAACTTTCAAAAAACGTAAAAGAAGCAGCGAAGTGTTTTAGCGAGATGTGGGTATTCAAATTGTTATAAAAAAATGTGTACATATGATAAACAATTGTTTAAATGTNGGGGATTGTTTTTCTTGAAAGTTCTTGCGAAGATATCGGCGAACGTTCATTTGTGTTTAGAGACTCGATCGTAGTCATATTTTCCACGGATATGATTAACGATTCACGATATTACCAGGAAATTTCACGACCGACCGAGACTCGACAAATTCGTTACCAATTAGTCGAATCGTTCGCGGCTGGAGCAAAGACGGACAATGAATTAGACACGGCCTCGTGATCCGGTAAAATCAGGCCCGAGGCCACATTATAATAATGCGACAGCCACGAGGGTGGCTTCGAGGCAAAAGAGTACGTATCGAGGCGGACACTCGACACAGCTGTCCAGGAAACATAGTCTCGCCCATTGTACTGCCTAATACACGGCCTAACCAACCATAAACGCCGAAAATCAAATTGATGAAATTCAATTTCGCGTCGACAATGCCGATCGCGACGGATTATCGCGTCTCCGGCTGTATACTTTCCAAAAATTACATCGGAATCGGTCGCATGAATCCGCCACGAATTCGTCAAGGGTCCAGGATTCGACGAATCGCTCGAATCGTGTTAATGGTATTGCTTCCATCCAGGGACCACGTGTATCTAGCCGTTAAGCCGATAGGCACACGCCAAAATCTCGGATTTTTTTAGTATCGGGATAAAAATTTTAAGCCACTGTTGTTCGAAAGGGTTAACCATCGGATTATCAAAGGGTTAACTTTATTTCTAAATTCGTATCAAATTTTAAAAGTATGATTAAGCTGTAGAGAGTAACATGGGAGGCGTTTCAATAGCGTAACGCCTTTCAACAGCATATTTTTGACGGTCGTCGATAAGTCCTACTAATCTCTGAGCACGAATTCTGAGAGAGATCCCGAGTCTTCCGCGTATCGTGTTTTCGAATTTCCATCAAAATAGTCGAACCACCTTTTTTTAGCCTAGCCAGATTCGAAGAGGTAGGGATGTAGTATTAGGCGGGGTGAATTATCGCAGAATCAAAATAATTCGATGGATGGGGTGCCGTGTATTACAAGAGGGGTGACCATTTCTGCGCGTTGGGGTGCCAAAACATCCGCTGTTTCTCGATAAAATATTGTCGATCGAACTATCTTTATCATCTTCTATTTATCAGCATCACCGTTGCATCAAATATTTTTCACCAATTTAAAAATCATTACAATTTTCTTGTTAATCTCGCAACTGTCGGTAGAAAGAATCGTCGAAATTTTCACAATCAAAAACGCTTCCCGTTAAAAGAAAAGCGTCAATACTTTCGCGACCCATCAGCATCGTATTTATTCATTTGAGCTAATTTTTTGGGCGTGGAACCGCCTATTAGATTGTCCTGTTATGCTCTAGGGCAGATTGACGCTGTGGCTTGGAAAAAGTAATCGAGACAGCTGCCAGAACGTGCAAACTCGCTTTCGCAGCTCATAATTTCTATCTTGTATCGTTGGAAACCAATTTGCAAGAACTACACGATTCTCGAGATAACGTTTTACGAGAGAAAATGAGGCACGGAGAGGAGCGTATTTAAAATGCAGAAAGGCAAACTGGTAGCGTGTCAAGAGCTGTCAGGTGGCCGGTTTAAATGGCACAATGGCTCAATTCGGGACGAAAATCCGCCAGCTAAATCTCCCATTCAAATGCGATCTCAATCCCCTGCGTCAATTGGGACCTAAGTAGCTACTTAGTTGCACATTTGGCTTGAAATTTTCGATACCCCCTCGTGTCCCATCATGCGACGCGCACGAGCGTGCTAGATTCGCGATCTTATCTCTGCCTGCTTTTGCGATACGAGCCGTACCTGGACGCGTCACGCTAATCTGTTTCAAATTCACTCAACCTTATGGCAGCTATTATGTTACATGCTCTTGCGGAGACGCAAGTATCGCCAACGCGCATCTTCGCATCAAACAGAATGAATGAATTGCGATTCCTTTCAATTGAGTTGTAGAATAGAAAAGGATTATATCGTAGTCTTTAATACGTTACATGCCGCGTGTTAAGCTGTGTTAAATATTTCAGAAAATCGAAATTTAACCCTTCCGACACGGAGAGTGACTTGTCAGCTTCTGTCGTGTACCATGTTTATTTTTAGAACTTTCTTAAAAAGATTTCAAAAGTATCTCACATCTTAATCAATGAAATCGTGTGTCTTAACGTTTAGCTCTGACCAAAGAGAATGGAATAACGTCACTAATTAAATCGCAATCAATTATCCTTTAGAAGTGTTTTCTATAAATTCGCGGTTAACGAGATTCCAATTCCGAGGTACCTATATAATTACGAACGATCGGGCCGCAAGGGTCCCTCGGTTAGCCGATGCCACCGCGGACGGGAATAATTAGTTTTAATTGCCCCAACGAAACTTATCCCTCCCCGTTGACGCATTAAGACCAAAGTTAGACGGGCCACAGGAGGTTTAGGTTTTGCGAAGCGTGAGCAGGTAAGGTATACACGTACTACGTGACACGGTTAGTAAACCCAAAGCTGGCTTTGTTAAGCTCGGATTCTGAGTGCCTTTGATACGTGTACTTGCACGCTAACTAACCAACCTAAGCTATCCACAGCGAGCTCGCGTATGTACGCGAGTTACGTGTGTGTTATACGCCTTTCTGTATCGCTTCGTACAGGGCCGTCTATCGTTTGGTTCAAATTTTGGAATTTTTACCGTTTGATAGATTTATTGTATCGTTTCAATTTTGTATACGATTAAAGAGAAATTTTTCTCTTAAAATTACTAGTTATGGGAATGATCTTTAATTGTTTCTTTGCACATTTAACGATATGTAACAATGATATCGTGAACGGTAAAAATTTACAGTGAATTTTGAAAAGTTACTTTTAATTATTCGAGGGCGAAGCAATAGATAGGAGATACTATAATTGTTTTAAGCGGAGACTTGGAAACGTATTCATAAGAGCCCAGAGATTCGACGTCCCTGTCTTTTACCTTCGTTACCCCCGACATAGTCTATACGAGTATGACCTACACGTGCGCGATACATTTCCAACTGGGAATTGAATTTCCTTGGTAATTTTAATGCCATTGTGGCTGAAGGGGTGGAGAGAGACACCGAGACAGAGGATAACAAACACAGCCACAGAGTATGCACCCCCTAACCACCTTGTAGACGCAAAATTTAGTTGGAGACGAATACGATATCCTTACCATTCCCGCGTGGTTCTCCGCTCGAAATGATTCGAGCGTTTGAAATTTAGACATCCCTTTGCCATTAGCGATATGGAACAAATGAACGAAAGATGGGATTAATTTTTTTTTTTCAACATATTCTTTTTATATAAAATATATTCCTTATAGAATCGTACGAATGCAATTGTGAAAATAGGCTACAATGCAATGTGATATTTATAAATGATTCTCGGAAGAGAGAATAGCGTCAAGAATTCTTATATTGTCGCGTAAAATAAAAGCGGTGCATTGATGGTGCTTTATTTCCGGTACTCTAGTGGAATCCGGAAAGCCGCAGGATACAAAGCCAAAGCGCCATAACCACTTAAGGAAGCTTTGGCCAAAGTTGCAACAGAATCTGCGTCGTGAAGTAAAGCGGATTTTCCCACCTCAAAGTGCTCCCTGTTATATCTTTATAAATGGAACCACTCGAGGGTGTATGGAAAAGCGACAGCCTTTATCAGTCACAGGATTTGCAACATTATACTTTCATTGTTGTTTGTCAAAAATTTTTTTAAAACTTATTACCGTTGTATACCGTATGCGAATATTAACAAACAAAGAAGTTCCATCTTATAAAAGGTTTGAAAAATTTGTCTCAAAGAAAAACTTTAAATACATTTTCGAAGAAATTAATTATAATTATTTTGCAATTTAAAAAATTTGTTTCTTTATTTTTTAGGGTGAAATTTTTAAGATTCTCATATCATACTCTGATATACGCTATTCGTTTTACGTATAGTGGATAAAGCAGACGTCTATTTTGTGTAACATTATCGTAGACGATAAAGCCGTAACTCCTGTACCTTGCTATGGTAATAATTACTACAGTGCCATCTGTATACGTTTAATGTTTCGACGATACAATGTCTACTAGGTACTTTCATTTACTCTTGTAAATTTTGAATAATTTAAAACATGTTGGAAAAAACGTCTGGCACGGATAATAATCAATTATCCAAAGAAGATTATTTAATTATGCGTGCAAAAGACGCATTACCAGTTGATATTTATGCAGCTAAATCCTGGCTAATTACTGCCAGATCTTTGTTTCCCCATAGTGCAAAAGTTCAGGTTATTGTCATTTAATATTCATTAATATATAGTTATTTATCTATACAATTAAGTTATTTATGTTATTTTAAGATGTACCATATAATGAACAAACACGTTTGCAATAATAAATTATGTTGTTTAACAGTTTGAAGCATATCGGATCGAAAAACTTTCAAAAAACGTAAAAGAAGCAGCGAAGTGTTTTAGCGAGATGTGGGTATTCAAATTGTTATAAAAAAATGTGTACACATGATAAACAATTGTTTAAATGTAAAAATAGATTTCAGAATTTTCCAGATGATCATGATATATGGAAGGAAATAGAAACAGTAACAGCCTGTCTTCGTTTAGAACAATGTGATCCTGAAGCAGAATTTTTATGTCAGATGTTCCAACATATACCACAAGAACTTCAGCATAGGTTGCTTATCATGACAGCTGATCATAGCGAAGATACTATGGAACATTGTAAATTATTGCTTCTTTTATTGCGTAGATTTCCTCAAACTATTTCAACTCATGGAGTAAGTATTTTCATTTAATACGCGGCCTATAACGTTTCGATTTGATATTTTGTCTTTCAATGTGCTGCATTTTCAGCCACGTTTAGTAGAAACTCTTCTTACTGCAGAGAAACACAGCCATCCTGGACGTGCAGTGAACGGTTTCAGAAAATTATTGGCCTGTGATGCATTGCCACTCCTTGGTACTGCACCGGTAGAATTAAATCCAAGGCTTAGCTTAAGATTACTTTGTAAAGCGGTAGAATTTTATTTGGCATACATACAACAACCGCAAGATAATCAAATTCAACATCCATGGGATAGACTGTTTCAAGTTGTTGAGTTAATTGGAAAAAAATTAGGATGGGAATTAAGTACTTTGTTTTCTATGACCTGGAACAGAGATACGTATTGCGAAAGATTGCACCAATATGCAGTTGTACATTCGACAAATTTATGCGAAGAAGTGGTAGTTAGACAACTACTGATGTGTACTATTGTGGTATTATTAAGAATATTAAATGAACATAACGCACTTATTAATAATGATGAAACCATGTACTGTTTGGTAGAAGCATTTGGAGAATGTATACATTCACCTGCAGGTAAGATATAATATCTAATAATATTTAATTTTTTTAGACTGACGTATATATATTTTGTTATAATTAGAACCGAAATTAAAGAAACGAAAAAGAGAGGATAACGGAGGAATCGTTGTAACTAGCGACGGTGATTATAACGGTAATGGTTTGGCATTAGCTGTGAAGTTATGGGACTTGTTACATAGTACTGATTATTTACAAAGAGAAATAGGAAAATTAAATCAACAACTTCGATTAGATTCGTGGTTAAATTCATTTTTGACGGATCTAGTTATGTATAAAGGTTTACATCACGAAGTATTAGCGAGACTGTCGCAAGAAGCGGGTAGTTTATCTGCTCATCTTCGTTTAGCAAGTACATGTTTTTTTTTGAAAGATTATAAGGTATATAATAAACATTTGTCTTCCTACGATTTACTCAAGTATTTTTCCCTTAAAAATGTTTCTAAATATCTAATGATTTTCTAGGGAATGTTAGAATATATAGTTTTAGTAGTTAGTGCATTACCCACGGTTTGCGGTAAAATATCTCATAATTTAACCGTTCCATGTGCAAGACATTTACATTATTTGACTCTTGCACGTTTTCCTGTTATACAGTATTGTTGCAGATTACTTCTTTTAGCGATAAAGGTAATTAAGATAAGATTATAATTAAAATTGTTTCAATTCTATTCTTACATTTAAATTATTTATTTTACAACAGGAAAATTTTTCTTTACCCGGCGGTGTTGGAGATTTGGCTATAGGACACGCTTTAGTTCTAATGCAAATTGATTGGCCACAAGAAGCTAGTACTTTATCTATAATTACGGAAAGAATTATCAATCGTGGATCTTTTTCTTATCCATTGTTTCAAGCTTACATTATATGTGTAGATATTTTAGAAGAATTAACATATCTATGGACGGAACACGGAGGTGGTGTATCTCTAGATATAGCCACAGGATCGGGAGTCCTACAAAGTATGTAATTTCATACACTTTAAGAGCCATACCTTTGTGTATTTATTTATGGTATATCTATATAAAAATATTATAGATCGACGCATTACTACTCGTGGAGCAGACAAAGGAGTACGTGAAGAAGTGAAACAAGCGATGCGTCGGCAAGCAGCTCGAGATGGCATCGATCCGTTAGATGAATTATTACAAAAATTTATTATCAATGAAAAAGCCGCCATACTACACAGTTTAATTATCCAATAAACTATTTTAACCTTATTTTCAATAACAAATTTAATATATAATTTTAATAAAATTATCATATAATTTTTTTTATTTAAAAATATACACATGATTTTCTTAAGCCAACTTTAATATTTTATATATACATACTAGTTAAAAGAAAAAAAATTCAATTAACAACTCGTGGGAACATTGGGGATGCTCTCTGTTCGAATATTTTCTTCTACTTTTTTTTACATGCGTTTTACACAATGAATTCTTTTAATTGCAGAGGAATAGTGATATAAGCTTATCTAATCTTGATAAGCCACCGTTAAATGTAAATATATAAACTTTATGATTTTTTTGATATTGCAATTAAGACATAAAGTTTATATATAAATGACCTACGACTATTCATACTGCACTGAATAGTATGGAAAGTTAATGCAACATAAATACTTCATTTAATAAAGGTGTTAAGGATTATAAAAATTTCAAATTATAAAAATTAATAAATGTAAACATTTTGAGTTTCGTATATTGCATTCTATCTAATGTAGACATTTAATTGAAGGGCACTTAGCAATAATACTTTAATACCGGGCATGAAAGAAGATATTTGACTAAAATCTGGGCCTGAGACCAATTGTGTGTGAAGATCTAAGCCTCCTGTATAGTTTCCACTTTGTATCATCTGTGATATTTGATGCAATCCTTGTAAAGTGTTTTGTGATATCTATAAAGTACACACAATAAATATATTGTAACTTTCTTTAAGACTGATAGTAGTACAATACAAAAAAATACGTACCTTATTCTCTCTAAGACAATCGTATAAAACTTCGAGTTTTCTGGATACATCTTCTATTTTTCGTTTAATTTGCTAAGAAAGGGGGAAACGATTGTTAATTTTAATTGGAATATAATGAAATGTATTATACTCATAAAAATGAGGGATCATCTTACTGGATTTTTAGCATTCTCGAAACATTGATTCTTTAATTCGTCAAATACTGTTTTTAAATGCATGTGTTGTTCCGGTATCGGTGGTTTTGGCTTTTCCGGTTCTGGTGCTCTGACAACGGCAGCAGGTTGTAAAGGTTCCATTGGTTTGGCAAACTGAGCACCCATATTTGGAATATTCTGATTATATTGCTCTGGATTATAAGGTACTTGTGCATCCGAATAGAATTTTTCTTGTGCAAAAACCTAAGAACCGAGAAAACAATTGTATTTTATAGTTGTAAAAAATTTAAACGATGTAACTCACATTTTGTTCGGGTTGTGGCATTGTTCCTCTTAGTGGATGCATAATCGGGTTTTGTAGCTGATAATCTTGTTTTGACTGCACAAAATTTTTAATTGTTATGTTTAAAATTAATTTTTTTTTTTTTTTTTTTTATTAACTGTAGAAACAAAATTAGCAATATGTATGAACTGTAAAATGTAATATCGTACGACATCAAGTTTTGTATAAAGCAGTTGAAAACGTCCTTGTATTTCACACTGTTGTATTAGTTAATGAAATATCACACGAAATTGTTATTCGCGATCGGCTAAATTGACATTTAAAATATAGGAGAAATAAATATATCTTGCTAAAAAATAAATGGCAATTATGAAACAGTGGAAACAACACTCAATCTCTTTTAAGCGTCTACCTTCATATTCGTATTCTTCGAATATTTTGCTTTCCATTTCCTGGTACCAGCATGATCCGCAGACATTTCATTTTTGTTGCATAATGCTAGTACTGGCTATATTATTTGAATATACATACATACATCATGAGTATCAGATTATTTCACGTAACTAGTCACTATTTTTACTCGTAACTCGACGTATATTACAATAAAAGAAATATAAAGATATTTACTTGCATCCTAGACGACTTTGCAATCGGTGGGTCGTTCCATCCTGCAGGTTGAGGCGGTAGTTGATACGCGTTCGAGCGATCCATAGGTGGTTGATTCTCGCTTCCATACATTTGAGTCTGTGGAAGTGGTTGCGTCCTAATTGGATCATATATTTGACTTTGCGATGGATTTTGTAACGGTGATAACACACTGGGTTGAACTGGATTAAAAGATTCCACTTCTTTTGGATTAGGTGTAAAATTTTGTCCCAGATACGTGTTTGTAGGTACAGGAACTTGTGGTTGATACATATTTGGCGACGAGTAGCCTGGTACCGGAGGAATTTGTTGATTATTATATGGCGATGATTGTTGAGAAAAACCAGTTTGTCCATACGTTGAAGCAGACTTTACAGACGGGTCTATTATGTATTTTGATCTTGTTTGAGGCCCGACACTAGGTGGTCGGGATCCAATTCCACTCGATATATTCGAAGGTGGCGGTGGTGGAGGTGGTTGAGAAACAGATGCTGAAGTATAAGAATAAGGTGTTTGCTCATACTGCATAGATTGGACAGGTTGTACGTGTGGTTGAAGTGGAGACATTCCAAATGGTTGCTGTTGGGTAGCAAACTGATTTGGAGGTGGCACAAATGATTGTTTCGTGGGAACCATGTTTGAATCAAAAAAGGGTCTTGATTGTAATGATCCAGCAGATAATGGATTTTGAACATTTTGCACAGGTCTTCTTGTTCGATCGTAATAATTTTGCATTGTTTGAGCTTTTGGCACGACCTTTGATTCTTGAATATAACCCAAGGCTCTGCATAAACGATCCTTTAACATTACGATTTTTTCATTTTGACTATTCCCAAGATAATTCAACGCAGCATCGAGATCTCCCTCGGCCGCTAACATTTGGGCATACTGAGACAAAACGTTTGCAATTTTTCCTTCTATTTGTACGTCTCTGATACCTTGCATTTCTAAGGCTTTTTGCATTATAACTACTAATTCTACCACTTCTTGAATCTCCACATTCGAGGATTCAATCATTTTATTTAAATTACCAGAACAAACGTAACAAATCTGAGCTTGTTCTTTGAGTGTTGAATTATCAGACGATGCCAAACGATCTCCAAGCATGTCTGTAAAAATCAGAAAATCCACGAATTGGACATCGTATATCATTAATTATAACATTTGTTTTATAATACGATACATACCACACAAAACAGATCGTTCCTGTGGATTAGAATGTGTAAATATTCCAATCAGTACTTCTTTCCAAGAATTGATATCAGTATTTTTAACAATGTCAGCCCAATTTTCACTAACTAATGAATTGATAAGAGAATTGAGAGCACCAGAATGTTCTGAAAAGTATCTGTACTGGGTACGTGCTAACAAATCAGGTCCAGCAGCCATTGAAAGAATGACTGCATCTGCGTACCTTTTATTTTCAAAGCACAACGACACCGCAGCTTCTATATTTCCCAAGAGGATTGCTTGAGTTATAAGCCCATCCTCATCTGCAACATGTTAAAATAAAGTTACATTATTATTTGATGAAAATTCAAAACGTTTCAAAGTTGCAATAATAAAATTACCATCAGATACGTTTATTTGAATATTTTTATTTTTTGGAGCAATTATGGATGCCTTTTTAGATTCTTGTGCAATAGCGTCAAACGCCGCGCTTCCATCGATAACGTTTCCATTAAGTACCTAATAAAAAAAATCATACCTGCTGTTATACGACGAATATTGTAAATATTTTTCGAATATAAAATAAAACTTACATTATTCAAATTACCAACGCCATCCGTAATACTATTAATGTCTTCTTGCGGAACGAACTGATTCAATTTATTATTCATTGCTTCTATGTCATAACCAAGCAAATCCAATATGTCTTTCGTTACATTTTCGCCAAAATACGCACCCACGCAATTCCATATCTTTTTCCTATGTACGTCAATACTGTTCTCAGCCTTTCCTTTACAGTAATCACTGTATTGTTCACTTTTAAGAACTTCCTCTAACTCGTTTGAACGTTGAATTAAATCTGGTTGTGTGATTACTTGTGATATGATTACTTTTCGATTTGAGTTTGGAGGTAGATTAGGATCTACGGGTCCGTTTTCAAATATTATTAATTTTCCACCGAACTAAAAAAAAAATTTGCTGTTCTTATAAAAACGGTCATAAATTGAATACTGCAGCATATAAAAATCGATAAATATTGCATATTTTAAAAGCAAATACTTACACCAAAAGATGCTCCAAATGGTCTTTTTAGCCATTTTGGAGCTTTTGTCAAGACAACTGTCGGTTCTGTTTGTACCGGAGGTGGTGGCTGTGTGAAAGGATCCATTCCAGGGAATGAATCTACAATTTTATTGGACGTTTCTGTAGACATTTGTTGTTGTCCCCCTAACAAAGAATAAACTGCTGCGTGTCCATCGAAGCTAGTTCCTACAATCAGTCCCGGATGTCTTGGACACCATGAAACATCAAAGTTCCATTGATTCGTGTGTGCTAACTCACAAATTACTTCACCATTCTATATGTTAAAATAATAAAAATTAATTATTTAAACGAATCATACAATTTGTTTATTATTATGAATATTAATCGTATCGCTATTAGACGTACTGGTGCATCTGAATTAGGATTCCAACACAATATTCTGTTATCTTTGGCACAACTTAAGAGTAAATCTGGATCATGTGGATTCCATGCGATCGATAGAACTCCACGTTGATGATTTTGAAACGTTTTTAAAGGCGATGTGGCAAATCTCAAGTCCCATAATTCAATGATAGGTGTTTGATCATCCTCCGATGCTAAGCACAATTGTGTTGCAACTTCTGGATGCCATTGGACCACTTTCCATCTTACCTAAATTTAAGCATCAATGTAGGAATTATTATTTATTTACAAGAAAAACGGAATAAAATAAAATATATAGTATAACTAAAATTACCTTTGAATTAGCATCTGTTAATTTGATGATGGGTTCATTTTTTCTCAAATCCCATATAACACAGCGTTGCGAAAATGTAGAAGCAAGAATATGTTGTACTGTGAGGAAAAATAAGAATTAATAATGTTAAAGCATAAATATATCATTAGTTCAAACATTAGAGAAATACCTTGTTTATTCCAAGCAATGTATTGAACATCTTCTAATGGCTGACTTCTAGAGCCAGGAGTCATTGGAGTATTTGTATTAACGATATCCCATATGTAAATTTCACTTTCCGTTGCACCTGTTGCTAATAAATTTGCTTGAAAGGGATTAAAATCAAGTGCTCTGACTGGGCCTGTGTGTCTGTCCGGGCTACTTATTAAATAATTACTATCATTGGCCAACATTTTAGCAGCTGAATAAATCTTTATCATGCCATAATCACAGCCTCCAACAAGTATGCCAGCTGGATTATTACCATACGAACCCCATATTATTTTATGGAATCTAAAATTTTAAATACACGTATAAAATTTTGTTAATTATTTGGTAGTATATATATATATACATGTATATATATATATATATTAATGCACAAATAGAATTTTTGTCCAACCTATGGTCACTTGCAACACTGGCTTGAAGTTCCAAATCATATCCTGGTTGTTGCAAATTCAAAGAATATAAATCCAAGCTGGCAGATGTGTTAAAACTTGCATCAAGTTGTTGAGCTGCGGTTCCTGCAGCCAATAATATGGGATACTGAGCAGTTGGTGACCATGCCACATTGACAGTCTTGAGTAATTCCTTTACCTTCATCCTTGGTTGCCTGAGAAATAAATTACTTGTATTTTTATAACAAGAAAATATTAGACTTTCTACGTAGAACTGAAAGAGCGATACATAAAAATATGCTAGCGTATCATAGATATGTTTGTTTTTTGCATCCCGGTATATTTTTTAAAATCATCCAAACCATAGTGAAACATTATCAGAGATTTGAAGATATATTTAAGAAGACTCATACGTTTCCTCAAGGTTTTATTTTCAACGAACGTAAATCCGTTCGAGTACGGGTCAATTATTACATATGTTCTCAATTAATGATCTTGTCGCAATACAAACTTTGTAAATGTAAATGATAATATTATAAATGTATTACACTTGATTCGAAGGTTCAGCGACCTACTGCTATCAACTTTTTAACACGTGTAACATACATATTGTACAGCTTATACGAGATGAAGCAGAAAATACAGAATCCAATTAAATAACATTTTCCTACCTTAATATATTTAATTAATAGTAATTAGTTGTTTGTTTTACAGGAATAATACTCTAATGTCAAAGAAGCAGTAGTCACCCGTCAACTTCTTCCAACGTGGCGAACCGTACGTCGGGAATAGTGCTGACCTCTTTGGTATTCATGATACATTAGCATGGTCAGCTCAGATGATTCGTTCTCATCGACTATATGCTAAGAAAAAGTTATAACAGATTACTCCCACTCGCTCTCACAATATTCTCGGTTACTTCTCCTCTGTTAATAGTTCTAACATAATTCCACTTTACAATCGTATTCGAAAACGGGAAAGATCGTTTTCCAGTGGATGTTTCTATCGAACGGAGCAATTCTTTTGAGTAGACCGTATCATGAGATTTCCTTCGATACAGATGTTCTTTAACATTCTGATAATTTATAAAATTTACGCGTGATAATATAAAAATCATACGCGTATCGAACTGCTTTGTAATTATTAACTTAATTACATGTTCTTGTTCCAAGTAATTGCTTGCTATTAACGTTTCACTCATAAGTTAATTTTTAACGAAGTATATCTGTGTAACTTTATTTGGCTTTATACTTTTCGAAATTTAATTCTACGTATTCTACGAATTGCGTAGGACGTAGGTTTTCGATCAGGAATGTGAAATATATGAAAAAATGTATGAAAAATGAATATATAAAACACGAGTCTTATTATAGGAAAGAACGTATGCTTGACTAGTATTATTTCTGGTGTAAAAAAGAAAAAAGAAATAAAAACCCGGTCGTAAAGTACTATTGTTTTTTATTAAACTTCTGTTTCTTTAAACGTTCGTATCTGCTTAAAGGAACGTGGTTACGAATCCTTTCGATACAGCACTGCATTGTTCATAGCGTCCTAACTCCTTGGAGTTCATTCCAGTAGTTGGATCCGTGGAAGAACGAGCGTAGTGATTTTCGTGCGCTGTTTTTAATTTAACGATCTTAATAAAAATTGTCGATCGGTTTAATTTTTGTAGCGAGATAATATTTTTCAATTATAAAACGATATTCATTATGTAAAAATAAAGAAAATTATTTACTCGTTGATTCGTGTTTATCTGTGAAACGTCTGAAATTATTGCAAGCACCTCGTGTGCTCCACCGGTAAAATCTGTGGTGGAATTTTGATATAAATTCAGGTAAACTGCAAAATTAATTACAACTTTTTGAGATCCTGTTGCATTTGTATTTTACTTTTATTTTCATTATGATTTATGCAACGGCAAATTAGATACAAATTTTTCTTTATAAATAGCATTTGAATGTTAATTTGTCAATTATATTTGATCGATATATTCATTCAGGCTTTCGTAACTTTTTTTTCCAGTTCAAGGTAGACGTCGGAACTTTTCCTCACGATGACCCGGGATGAGAAGTATATGATAACGGAAGTCCGGCTTCAACGATAACGACTAACTATTCCATAATTAGATAAATGGGATTATTTTCAAAATTAGTCAAGCTTAGCGCTCTTTCCGACGAGGATCACGATGTGGCCACGACTGAGAAGATCGTGTCGCGCGTTGTCTATCATTCTTTCAATCGTTCTGTTAACGGGAATATATTTCGTATGGTCATGGAAAAAACGCGAGAACGAAGATCCTCGCAACGATTACGTTTCACTTCGGTAAGTGATCGGGATAGTGAAAACTTGCAATTGAAACCAAACAATTTTTGGGGAAAAATATATAATTGAATTTTCATTTATTTCGTCTTGTGATTATTATAATTTTAATTCTTTTTATATTTATTTTCAGACTCTTGGATAATCAAAGAGACTACATAGATCGTAGAGGAATACATGTAGTCGTTGGCCATTACATTGGAGATTCTGTGGATCCTTTGAAAACTCCGAACATTACAAAAGGTAAGTTGCGAAATAACAGGTCGCGTTTATGCATTCAGTCGCACGGCGTATCTTTGGTTTCCAGATCTCATTAACAAAAATATGTTCGATCCACGGCCATTCGAGGGGAAGAATGGCAGTCCGGTTTTGGTGCCGGCAAAAGACTTTTATAAAATGCAACAACTCTTTCAAATCAATCGATTCAATTTGATGGCTAGTGATAGAATACCGTTGAATCGTTCTCTACCGGATGTTAGAAGAAAGGGGTAATGTTTCCATTTATTACATGCTTTATGGATAATATATCGATAGTAGGTAATTTACCGATTGCAGATGCACAAAACGGTATGCGATCTTGGGTAACTTACCGAAGACGTCGGTAATTATTGTTTTCCATAACGAAGCTTGGAGTACATTGCTCAGGACCGTGTACAGCGTAATTAATAGATCACCAGGGAATTTGTTAGAGGAAATAATTCTGGTTGACGATAACAGTGACAGAGGTAAAAGAATAACATTTTTTATTCATACGTTTTCATAGGTGTATAAAATTAACTTTTTTGTTCGTTAGATTTCTTGAAGGATCCGTTAGACGAACATGTAAAGAATTTGAGTGTTCCCACTAAAGTTCTCCGTTCCAGAAAGCGTATAGGTCTAGTGAACGCGAGACTTTTAGGTGCTAACGAAGCTAACGGTGAAGTTCTCACATTCCTCGACGCGCACTGCGAATGCACGGTTGGTAGGTAAGCTCTTTTTTTTTTAATATTTTCACAATAAACATTATAATGTATGTAAAATATAGTAATACAAAATGTTGTAATTTTTTTATTCGTGTCTTTTAGGCTGGTTAGAACCCTTACTCGAAGCAGTTTCCAAGAATAAGACCAGGGTAGTTTCCCCCGTTATTGATATAATAAACGATGATACTTTTAGTTATACTCGGTGAGATATAATTATTTTTATTTTTGATAATCAAGGCATAACGATACGAAGCGAAGCGATGTAACATTACAGATCTTTCGAGCTGCATTGGGGAGCATTTAATTGGGACTTGCATTTCCGTTGGCTTACATTAAATGGTCGATTGTGGAAAGAAAGACGGGAGAATATTGTCGAACCGTTTAAAACACCCGCTATGGCTGGAGGTTTATTTTCCATGAATCGAGATTATTTTTACGAGCTAGGCAGTTACGATGATCAAATGAAAATTTGGGGTGGTGAAAATTTGGAATTGTCATTTCGAGCGTGGCAGTGCGGCGGCAGCGTTGAGATTGCCCCGTGTTCTCATGTGGGCCATCTTTTCCGAAAATCATCGCCGTACACGTTCCCAGGTGGTGTTGGAGAGATTCTATATGGGAATATTGCTAGAGTGGCTTTAGTTTGGATGGACGAATGGGCAGAATTTTATTTCAAGTTTAATGCAGGTAATTGGGTTCCAATTAAGAAGTTTATTTCATAATTGAACTAAACGTGCTACTATATTTGTACCTTTCCTTTCAGAGGCAGCTAAATTAAGGGATAAACAACCGGTTCGGTCTAGACTGGAATTACGTAAAAAATTGCACTGCAAGAACTTCGAATGGTATTTGGATAACGTATGGCCGGAACACTTTTTCCCGAAAGATGACCGTTTCTTCGGGCGGGTAAGTTTAAATAAAAAATTATCGTTCAATAATGGGTTCAACCATTTAATTGATTTTAAGAATAAATTATTAAATATTCGCCTATTAGATCGTACATATGTCATCAAAGAAGTGTATTATGCGACCAACCGCGAAAAGGTCGTATTCGCAACCTTCAGGATATGCAGTTCTCGAATCGTGTGTTCTACGGCCAATACTTAGTCAAATGTTTGTGATGACAAAAAATGGAGTTGTAATGACTGATGAAAGCGTGTGTTTGGATGCACCTGAGCACGATACCCAGCACAAGACACCAAAGGTTAAAATAATGGCATGCAGTGGTCACAACAAGCAAAAATGGCAATTCGATGAAAAAGTACGTTTTGCATTTTTATTTACATTCATGTACAAACTTGAAAAAAAGAAAATACAATCATTTTTTTTCAGACGAAAACATTTTTACACGTATCCACCGGAATGTGCCTACAATCATCCAACAATGAAGGTCTTACGATAGCAGCTTGTACAGAGTACATCGATCAGAAATGGATATTGGAACCAATTCCTTGGAAATAAATATACCATTTGCACACCTGGCATTATGATAAAATGCGAGCACACTATCCAATCTGAATAGGGTGCAAATGTAAAAGACTATACCTTTATTTTTTGAAATATCTTTTAAACAAATATTCAACTTATCAATTTTTACTTTCATATACACGTGTCTTTTTAAAAAAAATATATATATATATTTATAAACAAATTGATGCGTACTTTATATAGAAATTATTATTATTATCTACACACAAATGTTTCTGAAAGGACGAAAATTACTCGATCGATTTAATCCAATGACATCTTTGGTACCATCCACAATGAACGCACGTGCACCGAGCACATTTTTTTTATACCAATATAGGAATTCCTTAAGTAGGTAATACGTTTTCAATTCCGGAGAAGATGCAGTTCATAGTCAGTGATTCACCGAGCCTCTAAGGTTACACGTGACGAATCATTTTTATTGTCACTGTCGCCAAGGTTGCGTTGTCGTCAAGATTGCGCGAATTTTTTTTTACCGTATTTTGCATGTATGGTACCAAAAAGATATCATCGAAATATACTCATATACAAACCATTGGCATTAATAAATTATCCAACAATTATTACAAATTTATAAAATTTTCCTTCGTCCCTTTCATCCAACAATACGAAAACGCTGAACAGATTTTGTCTTCCAAAACCACAGTTTGAATGTAATTTTGATTAAAACAATTGGAATTCGTGCCCGTAGCTTGGTCGGCGTAGTTTACCGATATCTGGGTCAAAGTCATGTCCTCGACGAGGCCAAGAAGCCACTTAGCTCGAAGCGGCCTAGTCTCCCTGTTCGTTCGGTATACGATCACCTCCAGGCCAAGTTTGGTTGAGATGAGTGAGCCTTTATTTATGGATCGGTATCGTTCCACGAACAGAAAAACCTCGTCCACGAAGCGCGGTTTAATCCACGGCATGCTGCATCTTTTCAAATTCTTCAATATTCACAGACGCAACCGAGCGGTTCGATCATCTTCTAATTGAAGATAAAATTCCTTGCGAGTCTTTGGAATTTTTATTATTTTCGTTAGGTTCAAAATAGAATTATCGGACATTGTCATTAATGCGCAAAGAAATTTCATTCGCTTGTAAACGCGCGTACAAAAGAACAAGAATTTTTATAGTCCCTATAAATGTTGTCGGCAGATGTTGGTCGGGTAAAAACAAAAATAATGTAAGATCCTAAGATGTTCGTGATATAAGAAAAAAGGATTTCCCTGATGTTAGTTAACAGTATATGAAATTAGAACCCGGTACATATAATGTATGTCTTCTCGAAGATCTACGAGCAAATGGCAAAGAAAAGGTAGAACTACCGCGAGGAATAAGCGGACAACGATTCGATCAAGATCATCGGACTCGTCCTGGAAGAATCTTGGCTCGTCGTTTGTCCACACGGTCACGTCTTCGTCTCGTCCACCATGTGTTCCGGTTCTCACACACCTATGACCCTGGACAACCTACCGTTTCTCACATTAATTGCGAGTCCTTTTCCAGACTAGAAGAGGACAGGAACGTTGATTTTCTGGAAACGCGCACATCTTCCGAAGAACCTGAATTTGTAACTGGTAAAATGTACGAAACACCGTTGTTTCGTGGGTTTTTACTTCCTAGATCTCCGCTTTAATAAATATCGTAGCGCGTTTCACAAGAAAGGGTAAATTGGTCTACATCGGTTAAATCTTCTTCAACTTCTTCCAGCATTCCTGGCATCTAGACAACTTTCTTTCAACAACGTTCGCACAATCACCGAAAAACTCGCGGCCCCATAGGGACGCAAAAATGGGAAGTTTAATGAAAGGTTTGGAGAGGTACGCGGCAGGAACGCGATGAGAGAGCGGAGAAAGTAAACGCAAGTACGACGAGAGTTTCTTTAAAATGAATTTCCACGTGTACGTTCGTTTCTCTCTGTGTGTGTACATCCATATATATATATATTTTTTAAATCGAATATTACATATGAACATATATACAGTCACCACTATATTCTACAGGACGCGCGACTACGGGGCTAAACAGTAATTTTTTTACGAGTAAAAAGTAGGATCGGCGAACGACGATCGTTCGCCAGTAAGAATGAATAATTTTTTCCTCGCAACGAGATCATCGGCACTAATGAAAAAAAAAAAAAAAAAAAAAAAAAAAAAGAAAAAAAAGAAGAAAAAGAAAAAGGAAAAGAAGAAAGAAATAGTCACAATAATCTCTGAAATAAAAAGAAAAAATGAGAGCGATTGTTTGGAGAACAAGGGTGTTATGGCGAGGCGACGATAATCCCTTCGATTCAATCGGCACTGGGTCCCTCGAATTTGACTATGTAAAATAATGAAAGAAAAATCAGAAATGAGCGTGGACACCTGCGCACACTTACAAGCTAGTGGTTCTAAAAGGTAACGAGCGCTTGATAGCTTGGTCGGCTGACGGCGCCGCGTTCGTGATTAAACGGTAAATATGTACGTATAACTCGGTAACCTCGATGAAATCACAATCGTCGTACGATTTACACACACATGCACGCACATATATATTATATTTATATCCATTTTGCATATAGATCTCTATGTTTATATATATATATATATATTTTTTTTTATATATATATATACTATGTATCAAAATTAAAACGGTACTTTTTTACGATCCGCTTGGTATACCTCGCGCGCGGTTGACTATCAGTTGCTTGCGGAGGGTTGGACGCGCGCGAACGTCGCCTCCTGTTTTATTATAATCGACAGTGTTTGGTCCCTTTTGCCGACCATCTCCTTCGAGTCCTTGCTCAATGGACGATTCTTATTTAAGCAAAATTTCTGATTTAAAATTGCACGCTGTGTTCGCAGGATTAGTTGCCTTGGGCAATTCGCGCGTCGACGAGTTTGATATTTTATTTACCATGCAAGCGGTCTTGATAGATTTTCGGGAACTCGTCGATGCGCGAGAAACTAATACTTTTGCGACGACTTCGACTAACTAAATTGAGCCTCGTTTCGAATTCTAGCAGGTATAGGTACAAGTACATAATATTATATTATATTATAATCCGCTAACGTGATTCGTATCGCTGAACACGTATGTACAATGATTTGAAAATAGGGGGAGCCATTTAATTGTTACTCGGAATCGAAAGGTAACAACGAGTAGTCTGAACACCATGATGGAATCAGAGTTTCTAGCAAGGTTTCTAAATTGGACGCGGACGCATTTTCTCGTCTGTCTTTTTCGTACGCTTTTTTCCACGGGCTCGTAACAACAGGCTGTCGTAATTCGAATCGAGTTGACCTGTCCAGTGAAATCACGCGTGTAAACTGGAACGAGATGAGATCGAAAAAGCACGCAGCGGCAGCGTGGACGTGAGAACGTGCCGCGATTTCGCGGATAGACTCGTCCCGAGAAATTTCGCGGCTTCTTTTTTGCCCGGGAACTGGTCGACGGATTGCCTAGCGTGGAAACTAGCGGCGATTCCAACGAGATAGCGGAGGTTCGTACATTTTTCTCGAAAGTGGACGCTTCGGTTGCCGTGGTTGCGTTACGATATCGATGTTGAAGGATTGAAAAGAAAAGGAAAAAAAAAAAAGCATAAAGAAGTTATTTCAAGCAGAAAAATATCAGAGGCTTACTTATTCAAACAGTTTTTGAACAAGTATCGATTTGGAATCGATTTCGTAACGCCTGGTCGTGTACGATCTGATTTATGAAAACGAAACGAAAATGGAGGAGCGAAGAGGTGTTTGGGAAACAGAATGTGCAACGAGATTATGGATCGATGTGTCAAATCGACTCGAGGATTTCGAGCGAGGTTCTGTGACTGTGGGAGGCAGCAAGGAAACCGATTTCCAAACCTTGAGGTTTCGATCGATCGGATCTCCTTCTCTCTCCTCGTTCATCGTTGGTCCACCGTTCTCCATCTGAATCCGTTCCTTCTCTCGGGTGTATCTCTCCGTTAGCGTTTCACGGTTGTCGAGACTCTCTCCCTCGGCGTGGCTCCTTTATTGCGTTTCACTTTCGCGATGAGTTTGCCCGTCCGATCGGGGCGTGGCAAAAGTGTAACGCAAGAGAGGTCCGAGGCCATCGTCGACCGGGATCGTATGCGTGAGGCAAGAAAAACAGGGCCTGCCATCCTCTCTCGAGGCTTCGCGTAGCGCCTCGGAGAGAGATATCTACACCGTAGAAGCTTAGTCACACCTCGAGCCACGTCCTCGTAGCGCGTTGCATCGATCTCGTTACGAAATCGGCTCGCTCTTAAAATGGATTTTGTGAACATAGTAGTTGCTACGACGCCGCACTGATCCTCTGATTCCTGATGCGCATGCTGATGCCTCGATGACAAGACCACCTCCTCCATCTCCGTTTCCCAGCTTTGAAAAATCGTCCTTATCTCATCTTCGACGGTTTCTTTCATGGTTGCTACCGTGATCCATGTCGCTAAATAAATTTCAATGTTTCACCTTCGTCGCCGACGTTCTTGCTATTGATATTCAATGTCGGGCAAGATGTATCGTGCGATTATTGCATAGCTTTGTATCAAAATTGCATCGGTCAAACCGACTTTTTTTTGTTTTTTCCATCGTCTGCTATTCCAACGACGATTTTATCGTGTCTGCAACGCGTTTGTCTTGCTGCTCCGAAGCGTTTCGAATGATTGCGATTCTTATCGACTGGTTATCAAGGTCGCGGCTGCTCGTTCGCGTTCCATCCAACCGACGACTCCTATAATTTAGAAGATCGCAGGCATTCCAAACTAGAAAGCGCAAATCGTTTCTCACGCGTCACTACCTAGACCTCGTGGACCATCGTTTTATCGGTGAGTATCCTTGGTTCTGCGGACTTCTTGGGAAAGGAGACGCCCAGCCTCTCTTCGATGCGCTTTCGGCTTAACCGCTCGTCGGTCGCGTTTACCAAGGTCAAGAGGATCTCCTGTCCGCGTGGCTCGTTGCTGGTGCACCGTGTACCTCTGCACCTGCGCTACTTGCAGTGAATGTCGGTACACGGTAGAAAGTGCCGATAAATTGCCACCTAGTACCGCGTCGGCAGTCGATTCGATCGCTTCGATGCACTCGTGTCTCCTCCTTGCTTCTCGATTCGCTCATTTCTGCTTGTAAACTTTAATTTCGCTAATTTAGATACTCGTGGAGTTCAATTTTCTTTTTTTATCTCTTTCGTTTCTTTTTTTTTTTCTTTTACCAACCTTCTCATAGTAGCTTTTATTACATATTTCTCTAACGAGTTTCTTCTCTTGCCAATCACTAGGCATTGCTCAATGGACATCCACAAATACGAAACCTGGCGCATTTCATTCAACCCGAGCAAGATGAGCGCAAAAAACGTTCAACTTTCAACAGGCGGATTTCTAGCCGATTACGAATCGTCCACGTAACCATCCGGTGCCAATTTTAGAAGCATTCGGACGGTTCTTCGTTCCCGCGCGTTCGATCTAGATCGGGCATAATTAATCGAAGCGGCCCGCTTACTCCCAAGGTCGAAGCGCCTCCCGCCCGTTCGCGCCGATTAGAAAGTGCCGACGAATTCGTAGCCGCGTAGTCACGAGCGGAAGGTGATTAGATCGTTTTGCCCCGGGTACAATTTTCAGCGATCATCCGCAGGAAACGAGAAGGATCGAATCGTGTAGGATCCAGCTGATGGCTTATTTACCAGCCTCGTCGAGTCTTTCTGCTAATCATCGGCAACAGGAAGCTGCTTTTCCGTGTCATTAGATTCTGCGCGGTTTCCCACGTGTCGAGTGCTATTTAACTTCGATACAAACTTCATTCTGTAAAAGCATTTTCAATCTCCTAAGTTTTGCATCTTTGAAGAGTTCAATTTTTCAAGTTTGAAGAAAGAAAAAGGACTAATAGACGTGTCTGTGGTAGTCCTTGGATAATTTGAACGTCAACATAATTGGTTTCTTTAACGATTTCTTGCTTCATGAAAATAGTTCCAGGCTCTGATGGCGCGTCACAGACTTCCTCGATAAAGAACTTAATGGTTCGTGTCGCGGGCGTCGTTTCCAATTCCTTCCGGCCGAGGACGATTTCTAGACGGTCGATTGACAACCGCACAGATCCGCCCATCGATTTCTATTTTATTATCGGTCGACGACGATGGCGATCGGTACCGCGGATTAGGATCTATGCGATGGATTGGTTGAAATTCACTTTCTAGGTCGTAAAACGGTGAAGCGTCGTTTTCAACCATTTTTCCCAGCCTGGAACTCTTTCCTTTTAAACGATTCCTTCTGATGGTTGAAAATGGCTGCTGGAAGTTCTCTGTTCTTACGCTTGGATCGAAAAGTAGATGATTCGATGAGATCGTACATGATAATTTCGATTTTTTTTTTTTACTTTGGGACACGATTGGACGAGGAAAGATGAATTCGATTGACAGCCTGCGCATATATAGATGCTCCACGTCGTTTCCTATTCTATCACGAACGTTCGGTAAATCGATCTACGAAGTACGAGAGAAGATTAATATTATACTTTGCAGGATTATGTAAAATTTTGTTTTAAATTGACTGTAATTTCTCTTCTATCGTTCCTATGTTGATTGATTTACGAACAATAATCACACGCATTTTAGTAATTCGTTTTCCCACACTGAGGGGCATGTTGATATCTAAAAGTGTTAAAGTATCGGTACTTAAGTCGAGTTTTGTCGTTTACTTCGTTTAGTTGCATGGTAATGCGGTTCGAATATTTCGAAGAACATTTTAGGCACGTACCGTAAGGCATCTGTTCGTCTTCGACCAACGCCTAGAACTTCAACACCATAGATTCTAGTTGTAAAGAGTTAAAATCGCATGGGAATATAAAATTAACAAAAGAAGTCCGACGTATAAAAATAATTTTCACTGATATTAAAATATGTATTCCGTCCTCTGAAAAGTGAACCACTTCAANATTTTTCCCAGCCTGGAACTCTTTCCTTTTAAACGATTCCTTCTGATGGTTGAAAATGGCTGCTGGAAGTTCTCTGTTCTTACGCTTGGATCGAAAAGTAGATGATTCGATGAGATCGTACATGATAATTTCGATTTTTTTTTTTTACTTTGGGACACGATTGGACGAGGAAAGATGAATTCGATTGACAGCCTGCGCATATATAGATGCTCCACGTCGTTTCCTATTCTATCACGAACGTTCGGTAAATCGATCTACGAAGTACGAGAGAAGATTAATATTATACTTTGCAGGATTATGTAAAATTTTGTTTTAAATTGACTGTAATTTCTCTTCTATCGTTCCTATGTTGATTGATTTACGAACAATAATCACACGCATTTTAGTAATTCGTTTTCCCACACTGAGGGGCATGTTGATATCTAAAAGTGTTAAAGTATTGGTACTTAAGTCGAGTTTTGTCGTTTACTTCGTTTAGTTGCATGGTAATGCGGTTCGAATATTTCGAAGAACATTTTAGGCACGTACCATTTTAGGCATCTGTTCGTCTTCGACCAACGCCTAGAACTTCAACACCATAGATTCTAGTTGTAAAGAGTTAAAATCGCATGGGAATATAAAATTAACAAAAGAAGTCCGACGTATAAAAATAATTTTCACTGATATTAAAATATGTATTCCGTCCTCTGAAAAGTGAACCACTTCAAGCGTTCAAGTGTTGTTTCCAGGGGACAGTGGCGGAGAATTAACTTCTCTTTGTTCTTCTTGGACACTCTCGGGTCTGCTGGCAGTGCTGCTCGACCTCGAACTCAGATTATCCCTGTCGCTGAAGTAAGAAGAGTCGCCTCTCTTCTCTTCCAGCTGAAGTTGTTGCTTGTCGTTCCTAAAATCGTCTCCTCCGTGACCCAACAGTCCGGGGAAGTAAGGTATTCCTTGTCTCTGCGAAGTGATCTTGCCCATGAAGCTGCGAATCTCTTCGAAATAGGATTCATCCGCTCTTGGTAATTGTCCATGGTACCTCGATCTAACTTCGTCCAGTATCGTTGGTCCATCAGCGTCGTGTTTCTTCAAGTGTCTGTCCAGGTTAGTCTGCTGTCCGAAACATCGTTCGCAAAGCGGACACTTGAATGGTTTTTCCTTATTGTGAATATTCCTGACGTGACGCTGAAGATTGCTCGAGATACTGAAGCTCCTTTCGCAGTACTTGCACTTGTACGGCTGCTCGCCCGTGTGCGTCCTCAGGTGCCGCGTCAGGTTCGCCGATCTAGGGAACACTTTACCGCAGAACTTGCACGAGTATCTGTCTTTCGGTTTTAGACCAGCTTGAACGCTGATGGAATAGGGTGGAAGATTGGAGGCTTGTTGTTGCTGTTGTTGCTGACTCGAATGACTTTGTTGCTGCGGTTGGTGTTGCTGGCCACCCGAGGGACTCGGGACTCTCGCAGCGGACTGCGACGAAGGGGAGGACGTGGAAGAAGTAGTGGAAGAGAATCTGTTCGGAGGCAATGGTACCATTGTTGGCAGAGCTCGAACTTGGATCTTGGGTAGATCGGGAACCGTCGAACTATGATGGTGTGACCGATACATGGCTTCGAGGACCAACGGATGAACGGCATGATGCTGAGGGAACAGTACCGTGTGATAGGGAAGACTTCCGCCAAGACTATTTTGATTCAGAACCTCTATCTCGTTCTGATTCTCGTCCGTGAGTCTCTCTTTTTTGTGATCAACGCGAAGATCCAGCGGCTCACAGTCGAGATCCTCCTGATGGTGTGTTTGAGGAGGTCTAGCCGCTGGACTCATGTGAGGTTGTTGTTGATGTTGCTGTTGATTCGTGGGACTCGAGAGACCTCTGCCATGTCCGTGGCTCAAATCGTATGGCAATTCTTCGACATCTGGTACACGAACGCTCAAGGGATAAATGCTGGCTTGCTTTGGGCTGATGTGGCCCGGCATTTTTCTTGGACTCGAGTCTTTCTCCCGCATGGCTGGAGGGTACTTCGGGTCGTGCAACAACGTTGGGGGCAGGGTGATGTTACCGAGATATCCGCTCATCACACTGCTTCTGTCACCCTCGGCCTTTCTCCTGCTCGTTGCTTGGGATGATCTGGAATATGGAAAAGAAGGTTCTGAAGATTGTTTTCGTTTTTTTGTTTTATTCTTTTTTTGACGAAAGAAATCTATAATTGAATAGAAATATTGTATTAGACGCATCGTATTGAAATTTTTAACGAACTGTTACGATTTCGATATACATTTCATATTTCTGTACACCAATACCAGATATAGGCAACGAATGAAACTGAATTTGATGCGTCGAAGCATCAACCTTGCCGTGATAAATGTTCCTTTGACCAGATGCAAAGATAACGACGATTCTAAATATTCTAAAAATTGATCACTCTGTGCTTTGAACTGTTCGCATTTTTACGTCCTGACGTTAGATTGAATTATGACATAATACATTAATATGTATTATTTAAATTAATATTAATATTTGAAATAATTAAATTTTGTATAACGAAACGACGATTGTAGATACGAAACTGTAGTCTTAAAACGAGGAACACGGTATAAAAAGATTCAAAACATAGTGACATAATTAACATGTTGACAGCGCGATTACTTTGAATCGTTGAGTCAAGCGATCCGAGGCACGTGCTATCTATCTTAATCAATGGACCGTACTTCACTCGACTTTAACTTCAACCATACAAAATCGATCCTTGAACATATTCGTTTGTATAATTTTCACGGACACGTCAATGAACGTGCCTAAAAAACTGGTTTCATAAAAACCCTCGAACAAATCCATCGAAACATCGTTTTATTTTTTAAATTACAGTTTTATAATCTAACTACATTTAAATAAAATGCAATCCAACAGATAATCCAATTCTTGTCCAGCAGAGATTATATGATATTATGTGCCACGAGGAAGACAAGCTGTCGCATTAATGCTTCCTTATCTGGCATTGAAATCTCCGGGTAAAGCATTACTTATGCGCGCGTTAAAGTCTCCAGTGGCGCGCGACCATGACGCGTTGTATCTCGCCAAATTCGTTCGTTTCGTTCGATTCTCGTTCTCTCTTTTGACGAATTTCTTGATAAACTAATCTCTGGCCAATTCGAGAAAACGAAGGATCCTTTTACAGGCATTGTTTCATTCAAGTCGATCCAGTTACCGCAGAAGCTAATCCTCAGCTGTTTGTCCAGTTCTAACGAAAGTGAAATTCATTCGCGACAGGATTGGCGACGGGAAGAGAAGGAAGAAGTGAAGGGAAGAAGGGGACAGAGGAAAAGGAGGAGTCCGCGACAGTGCAAGAACCCCGTTGCAGTGTAAAGAAGCAGAAACAAAAAGCTTGCGACCGACAATAGTGAAAAGCGTTAATTACGAGTGTGGAGAATGCGACGCTGACTGGAAGGTGTCCGGTTGGAATCGAAAGTGTACCGAGCGCTTCGGATACACCGATCTGTTCTGTCGAGACAACGCTCGATGATCCAGAACGGCAGAACGGTTTCGTTCGCGAGTCGTTAACCCATCGTTGTGTGCAAAAAACGAGATAAATTCCTCGCTGGGAAAACGGTTCTTTCGATCTTCTTTAATAACACTGTACTCTTTATTACCGGAATTTCCCTGTTATTGATGGACAGCGAGAAAGTTACTAACTTTGAATTCTAACAATAAAAGACGATGTTCTCGGTGTTCTCTTTGCTTCCCTCTCTTTCTTTACGGATTCTATGGAAGAGAGCGATAGACACAGCAGTGTCATCCGTCTAGATGTCGTTGATTAAGTTCGATTTACATATCGTACTTTCCCTTGTTCCCATCCAACAGTCGCTCGGAGAAACTCTACGTGTGCTAATCAGATTTTTCAGAGAAACAACGACGACGTAACGCGTTCAACGCGAAGATAACGCGATCTTAAAGGCGCGTTTTACGAGCAAATCTTTGCCCGTCGTTAATTCGAACGTTTGGACGTAATCGACTGCGAGACTCGAGACCAGCGTACTCCCTTCACAGATTTCCGGTAACTTAATCACGAGCAAAGTGGTCTTCTCGGAATTTCGTTTCCCTCGAGTGAGCCCAAGGTAGCGCTTTATCTCCCGAAAGGTGGAGTTTCTCCGAGCAACTTCGTGAGTAATGTCCTCGGGAAACGGTAGCTGGTTCCGTGGAACGGTGGATGAAATAAGAAGAAGGAAAGGTGGGGCACACGATCTTTAAAGACTGACATCTGTTACGTGAATCAAGCTTGACTGACGTCGCCCGAGATCGGCCGAGATCCACACGCTGCCAGCCACGATCCAGTTTTCGGTTTCTAGAAAGTCGGGATGAGTCGGGCGTGGTTTGTCTCTCTTTCCCCCTTCGTCTCTTTCTCTTTCACCCTCTGCCTCTCGCTCGCTGTCGTCCTTGCCGGTATGATTTCTCTCCCGACATTCACCTACGTATACCATAAGTGCGACTTCAGGGCCGCATGCTCGATGCGAGTTATCTCAAGTAAGTGGTCGATCTTCGGTAACATTTTTTTTTTTTGCGCAATGTTTGCATTTAGTAAACAGCACCTTCTTGTAACTGAATCGATTTACATTTTATGAGGTCGCGAACTTTGCTGCTCTTTGCTTTTTTAATTTGCATTCCGAATGATAATTTCTACATCATATATTTATATCTGATGTCAATGTTTAATTTATAACTTACCATATTAATATTAATATTTTTTGACGGATCTGTCGATCTTATAAACTACGTTATTCAAGTACCGCGTATAGAATTCGTTCGGTTTCTCTGTTCGCGGGTGTATCCGAGAATCTTCGAGCACGAAATGCGTCCCTGCGGCGTGGTAAATACCGTCGTGTAACGCGTATAACTGTTCGCCACTTGTTACCCGAACGGACCACGTCCATGGTTGGGTTGTCAGGCACAGGGAAGATTTCAATCGGTCGTTTCTTTCTGTGTGACGCAACTCTACCCTTTTTTGATCGGCAAGAAAAAAAAAAAAAAAAAAAAAAAAAA